>JAQNCA010000027.1:4135124-4150629 GCA_029783725.1 Acanthurus tractus
AAAAAAAAATTCTGCAGGATTTTGAAGAGACTTATTAATAATAGTGCCACCCATTATCAAAAAGAGACTACTCAAAACTTCAAAACAGTATGTATTAGAATAACTGACAGCATTTGTGACATAATAAAAATTAAAATAGGAAAACTCCATTCCTGTCTGAGGGCAGTACCTGGCTTTCGTCATACTTTTCTTTGCAGCGACCTCACTAGCTGTTAGAGGCTCTGGGAGTGACGTAGGGATGGGAGAGTTCTGGAATAGGAACAGGAGAATTTTAACGGGTAAATGTCTGCAAAAGATTAAAGCCATGCTGATCGCTTTATTCTTGTGACTTACAAAGAGATTTGGCACTGGACATTCTTTTCCAGCTAATTTGAAGGCAAAGTAGGACACTTGGTAAATGTCTGGTCTCTTCTCCTGGTCTGGTTCGAGCATATATCCTGTGAAAGACAAAGAGGTCATTTTTAACAGCACCATGAGAAGAACAATGCTGACCGATTTCCTCCAGTTAATGTGCATTTTCTCTCTTGAGCCACATAGTGGAGCTGTTGGCTAAGTAATTTGAAAAGGAAGTTCTGCTGTAGGATACATTTAGGGGAAGAAAAATGACCTGAAAGCAACCAGGGCTGTCATGACTAGTTTAAACAGGCTGAAGTTGTGTAAATTCATTAGAAGGAACCAAAAGTCAGTTGCAGATCAGAGGCCAACACAGCAGAGAGGAAACATTGTCAAAGTAACAACGCAAAATAGTGCTGGAACCAAAAATTACAAACTAGTTAACAATAGGAAATACTTAATAAAAAATAAAACTTGCGCTCCATCAGGAAAACCTCACTGTCAAAATTCTGAAAAGCCTGTGCTGTATTTTTGTGGAACTGTGTAAGTATAATACAGTCTAGTACTACATTAAAATCTAAAATTATAGGAAAAAAGTAAAAGTAAAGTACTTATACAGTCGCAGTAACTAACAAACCATCAAAGACTCCCAAACCATCAGAACAAAGACACACTGTTTGAAAAAGAATAAGAGAAGTGATACTATATCATGTTACTAAGTGATTCTGAAATAGTAAACAAATACACATTTATCATTACACAATAAATTATGCCATGAGTCCATGTTAAGTCACCAAACTTACTGATTAAACAGTGCAACTTGAAGGAGAATTTGGAGTTATCTGGAACGATAAAGGTTCCATCACATATGGCAACTTGACTCTCCCCAAATGGAAGTGCGAAGAAACACAGCTTGTACAACAAGCATCCAAGTGCCTGTGGAGAAAACAGACACAGTTTTGGAAAAAAAAAACTTGAGCCCAGTAACTTTTAGTGCTGGACATCACAGGCAATTTTCAATGATGGTGTTAACATGCTAAGTCTTTACAACTGTACTGTTCTGACTCACCACTGTGAACTATTCATTTGAGTAGGAGGAGGGCACGCTCTGGCTGGTATTTGGGTACACCTTTATACGTATACTGTTAAAGGCAATTCTTGGTTCCCTTCCACATTGCTCATATATCTTTATTACCTAGAATAGCGCGAGACAGTACATATTCTTATGCTCTTTGTCCCTGATGGCAGGACAGAATTTTAAAAACAAGCATCTGTATATCCTCTTAAGTTGCAGAATTAGCTTAAATCGTGGGATTGGTTTTATTTAATACATCTAGACCCAAAATAAAAGAATCAAAAGCAGTTTTCTTTAGATGTTTTTTTAATGTACTTGGGTATGTAACTGACATTTAGGTGTCTGTGTTTATTTGTTGTATTGTGTTTCCCTTTTGGGTTTCTGTCTGTAACTAAGTGTTTTAGTTTATGCTGCTTTCTATCTTGGCCTGGTCTCCCTTGAAAAAATAGATTCTTAATCTCAGTGGAAACCTTTGAGTTAAATACGTTAAATAAAAGTTATTCTAAACAAAAAAAGTCAAATCTAAGTGCTTCATAATTGAAATTGTCCAAACAAAAAAAGAGCTATACACGAACTTTGCCAGAACAAACTACAACTTAAAAAAACAATAAGATTGTGATTTTAAAAAAAGGAAACAATAATGAATAAGTAATTAGTAAACAACAATATAAATCTGAAAAAGTATCTGACGGGTTAGATGCTCAGCTCCAGAATTTTTTTTTAAATAAGAAGGATAAAGTTTCACTGAAACAGAGAAACTTCAAAAAAACTCAGGTCAGAACTTGACACTTTGCACACTGCTTAGAGACAATAAAAATGCAGCCTCTGTTGAACAATTTCAACTTCATGTTTGCTGATTAAGTGTGGTCTTTTGAATCAATGTGAGAATATGTTTAAGATTCCCACCAGAAGATGAAGATGAAGTGTATGTATATAAAAACAACAATGGATGTGAGACTCAATTTGTTGGTTAGTTTTGTGTTATATTATACAATCTGTGCTCTGTCTCGGACTTGAAGGAGAATTTCCTGCAGTACTCATACTCACAGATATCAGAAACAGTCTTGATAAATATAGATTTATCAGTTAACTAGCAAAGTACAATCCACCCTAGCATGAAGCAAAGCCCTTATTATGGCATTTGTTGTTGCCTCTCTCTATCCACTGAGAAACATAGGACTGCTTGGGAAAGATTTAATGTTTGTTATGTCAATGGCTAAAAAGCTGCTTTTTAAAAAAAAATCGGGTCCACCCTCTGCTCCCCTGGCAGAATATGACCAAACGCATCCACATGCAAAAGTCCTCTGCTCCAAATCATATATTAAGTCGGTGCTATATTTGGTTCTGGCATCTTTTTGTTGATGATGCAGTGAGAGATGAAAGAGACTTTGGAATTAGCAACAGGGTTTAGGGACTGTTTTCCTTTAAGCACTTTATCTGAAGACGGGTATTCTTCACAGTTCACCACTCAACGAGCTAATCCAGTCTGATGCTAAACTCCTCACCCGAGTCAGACAGCATATCCCCCAACAATCCCAAAACGCATGGATAAACCCTTTTGACATTTGTCTAAGGCACAATGTAAAAAACAGCAGAGTTTTTAAAGATGTGGCTAAACATAGTACAACAGGAAGTGAGAAGAGCAGGGGGTAGTCCACAGGAAGTTAGGTTTTTTGGTGATATCCCATAGCAGTTGCCTTCCTTCAACTACAAGTATGTTTAATGCCTCTGTCTGTTTATCTGTTAATACAACCACATATACGACTATGTAAATATGTGTGAAAACTGGTTTCATCAACTGGTAGGTAGAGAACTCTTCAAAGCCACAAGTCGTACTCATTTTGGTTAACTTGTCCAGTATCAAAGTTGTATTAAACAAAAATCAAGTGGTTTCAATTCTAAATTTTAATTTAGTTCAAATACAAGTAATCATAATAGGAATGCTTTTCTTTTAAGGCCTTAACTCAAAGTGAAACAAACAGAGTACAGAACAAGTTGAAGTGAATTGCACATGCTTAAATGCACAAATTGTCCTGTTAACAGCTGCATCTTTTTATGCAGTCTGTTTAACTTCCTGGGCCTGAATGCATCATTTTACACTGCTCTCGAAATGGCTGCTGTCTCTGTTTCTCTTGCTTTGCGAACACCAAAGACCTTTTTCACATAAACTTATTAATGTACTCAACTGAGCCTAATTAATTAAGAGGAAAACAGGCAGCAAGGGGGATGATAGGATGAGGTGGAGTCCTGGATTTGTTGTAAATAATGTTGCTTAATGTTTTATGAGGAACAACATTGTTGAAGAGCTTGTGGAGGCAAACAACCCAGGGCGAGCCAGGACAGAGAGAGAGAAAAAGACAGAGACAAAGAGACAGAAAGAGAGAGAGAGATATAGATACAGAGAGAGAGAGAACCTGTCAGGTCAGAGTGACATCCAAGACACGATCATGACAAACAAGCCCTGAAGGGTACATAAATGCAAGAACACACACACACGCACACACAGTCTAACACTCACACACAGAGAGATACTAGGCACACATTTAAAATAGAACCTTACCCATATATCAGCCTTAGTGGTGATGGCTTTCCCTGCGTACAAGTTAATCATCTCCGGTGAGCGATATGAAAGGGTTGTGTACCTGAAAGATACAACGACAGGAAGTAGTCAATGGCAGGTCAGTGACCCAATTAATAAGCACAATAGGGTGTACTGAATTGAACATGTACACAAATACTGTACTTCGCACAATTTTGAGGCACTTATAGTTTTTAATTTTTTCTTTTTTTTTCTTGTCATGTTTTTCCAAAACAAAGTTGTAAACATAACAATGACTTGATCACCTCACAATTTAAAATGGAAAGCTTGATAGCAACAACTGTCTACTTATTTACACAAACAGCTGTTGTACAGCTGTGTTTTTTCCATTTCATGTATGTAAGCCCATTATCCCTTTTATCCAATTCTTCTTTACCTCTTTTAGTCCATACTAGCTTCTGAGGAAAACATCTGGCTCTTAAGCAGCTAAAAGCATCCCAGCACTAACCAGCTAATTTGGTACTGTGTCTGTCTGTTGTTCACTGCTGAGCAGGTAGTGTACAGAGGGCTTTAGATTTTTTTTAAACTAAAGACAGGTGCCTGCTAAAGCCAAAAATGACACTATAAGAGTGGTGAGAGGGAACCAAAACAGTAAAATCACAGCCTGATGTTATTTGTTTCTGCTCAGTCATTCTGATAACAATCAAAGCAGCTGGTTGTGTTTGGAATTTACCCAGCAGAACTTAAAAAAAAATTTCAAGACTGTCACAGTCACCACAGTTCAGGGACTTATGGTTTCACTATTTCCAGTGCCACAAAGATGCAGAGTGTACACATGGTCATATACTATTGATTAGCACTACGCAATAAACTTTACTGCAGCCATAAATGTAGGAAAAGCTAACAGGCATTATCTGAAAGGACTGCTTTGATTTGACACTACACAAATAGATTGCATACACTAACACTGTATAGAAAAAGTTGCTCCTGTTGCTGTCAAAATGATATTACATCTTATGATCCATGTTGTAACAATCTGAAGGCATTTATTTGTGCTGTCAGTGATATTTGGTGGTGCAAGTTTGTCTTTAATGGAGCCTGGGCACGACCTTAGTAGCAAAGACCTTTTGGAAGAAAAGACCTAAAATTTAAAACAAGTCCTTTCAGGTAAAACGCAAGCCCCTAACTTTCTGGATTTCTGTGGTCCAAAAAGGCCCATAATTAACTGGTGGTTTTTATTTTGTTTGCACTATAGCCTTGCACCTCACTTAGACAAGTAAAACAATACTGTGCTTGTAAAAAGAATAAAGCAGTAATTTTTACTATGATGTGTGAAACAAGTCTTTCACTGGTAAAAAAAAAAAAAAAAAAGGAACATACTTCTTAATCTCGTCCTCCACAGCAGTCACACCATCTTTATGTGGCATCAAAACCTTGTGAGTGGCACTGCCGAAGTCACACAGCACATAGTTTCCCTGGTCGTTCAGCAGGATATTTTCAACCTGGTAAAGGAACAGACAGATGCTTTAGAGTTTTAAAAATATATATACAAAGATGCTACTACAACAATGGACATGTACAAATGAAAACTCAACGACATACATCAGTAACACAAAGTTTATACACAGGAACAGATGCACCTAAACATTACTTTGTCTTAACTGTCATATGCAAGAAAAGGAATGAACCAGCAACAGAAGTTTTCAACTAAAAATGCTACTATGCTTGTCTGCAACCTCATGTAATCTTAGAAAAGAAAAACAAACAAAATAGCATCTAATAAAACCTAGGAGGACATTTTAGTTTTTACACACACTGTCTGCAACTGGCACAACACTGTAACTTTCTTTGCTTGTAGGTGGAACAATCAGCACGTTAACATCTGGTTTTTCTGGCTTCCATATTTGTTTTGTTACAGGTTTCTCAGAGTTTTTCATGTGGAAAACTGGTCAGACACTGAACAAACAGCTTACTTTCGATGGAAAATCTGCATCCTTTATAATTAACAAACGCTAGACTGTGGCCATGATTGAGATGCATCATTCCATTAAAATGGCATCAACAGTGACTGAGGTAATTGAGGTGGATGGATGAACAAACAACCAAGTTAAATCTCATCCCTAATTACATCTCAATGGGCAAGAATGATAATTAGTGGATAGAGTCAGCTGTAAAAACTCACAAATCCTAAACTAACATACATAACCTATTTAATGCACTTGATGTAATTGTGAGAAATGCCTGCATTACAGTAATCCAGCCATAGGACTCTGATCATAATTGGTTTCCTGACAGACAGAGGCAACCTGTCTGTCAGCGGGTGAAAGAAAGATGAGAAAAAACTGGTAAAGAAAGACAGAGACAAAGATGAGATTGGTTGAAAGTGCACAAGGTATAAAATGTAAAGCCAGCAAGGCATTTGGAGGAGAGACAGACCAGAGAGAGGATCAAGAGAAACGATTTCAAACTATTCAAGGAAAACTGAGCTAATGAAAGCACACAGATTGTCTCAATCCTGTTGACAGCTCAGGGTTAAGGGGTGTTTTTTGCACTCTCACTTCCCCTGGCAATGCGTGACTAGGCCTCCGTGGTCTTTTGTGTCCCTGCAATGTTATGTAAGCCATGTAGGCTGCACAGATAGAAACCGACAGTGAACAGAGGACAGAGCTGTGGAGCTGAAGGGACGGCACTGTTTAGAGGCTTGTCCAACTGGACAGAGTACAGCAGCCCACTGATGGGGCTCTGCGAAGAATTCAACCAGGGTGGGAAATTACCACTGGCCTCCAAGAATCAGCAAAATAAGGGTGATTCTGGCTTGTAGGGACCCTTGATTTGGAAATCTATTTTAAAAATCAAGTTAGCCAAAGGTCGTGAGGAATTTCAAAATGAACCAGCTACTGTGGCCTGTACAAACAGTAAGTTTGGTGCTCTGGCAGGAGTAGGTGGAGGAGACAAAGGAAAAGGAGGTGGATGAGCAACTAATACAGGGGTAACAGACAAGGAGAGGAAATAAGAAAACAAGCTGGCAAAGGAAGCGGGGGAGGGTAAGAGGAAGCAGAGGAGTAAGAATGAGCCCTGAAGTGAAACCAATGTGTTCATTATTCTGCTGACAAAGCAACTTTATATTATTTAAGTGTAAAGAGGTCATCTGACATTAAATGTAGTAAAATAACATTTTAATCCACGAATTCTTTATTTTGAATTTGGTTGGGCATCTCAAGAAAACTGTGCACAACCCTTCACATCACAGTGTTGGGTTTTTGGGGAGATTTCTGTAAGGGAAATTTTCATGTGAAACACTTTCCTTAAACCCTGAGATGAGGAACATGCGGCAAGTGAGACAGTTTACTGTGCCCCATGATGTAAGTCCTGAAAACAAAAGTGCAACTGAGAAATAAAAAAAAAAAAACTAAACAAAACAAAAAACCCTCGACAGTAGCCACTGCTAAAAAATAGTAGACTAATTTGTTAAAATTAAAAGTGTAATGAACATTTTGTTGTCAAAGTGAAACTGACCTCTGACCTTTTTAATATAAAATCTCACTTAGGACCTAGGACAACTGCATAATGACAACTAATGTGATATATTGCCGAATCACTACCAATCTGCACAATTTTTCACATTACAGGCAATGTGCACCATAGTTTCAAGTCTCAAGACAAAAATTTAAAAAAGATTAAATGCCAAATGCAATTAATTATAGTAATCGACTTTCTCAACAAACACTAGAAAAATAAAATAATCCAGATTACGGTGCTCTGTTTATAGGACAGTGAAAGTAGGATAAGGTTAGAGATAGGAAGGGGAGTCTTCCTCACCTTGAGGTCTCTGTGGATGATGGGTGTCTTGCATTGGTGCAGGCGGGCCACAGCCTCGCAGGCATCACAGAAGATGTGGAGTACCTCAGCCTCACTGAAGCCGACATTCAACCGCTGGTTCATCTGCTTTACTACCTGACCCGCTGCAGGAAAGAAGCAAATTGGCAGTTTTAGAGCTAAACATAGGGCTTCAGTTCAGGCTGGGAAACCAAAACATGTAGATAGCCTTTGTTGTTTTGACCCTTGCAAAATTTGGTTTGCAAGGGATAATTAGAAAATCTAGGACAGTTTTCAATGTCCAGTAAAAGTATGCTTTCATTCACACCTTTAAACTGAAGTTGACAGTATTAATGATCAATCTTTACAATATAGCTAATGGTATCTAAATGCCTATTTATAACCCTTTAGTGCCAAATATAAAATCTCTAAGTGTCAAAGGTAAAGATTGTGTGTGTGTGAGTGTGTGTGTGTGTGTGNNNTAAATGACTATTTATAACCCTTTAGTGCCAAATATAAAATCTCTCAGTGTCAAAGGTAAAGATTGTGTGTGTGTGTGTGTGTGTGTGTGTGTGTGTGTGTGTGTGTGTGTGTGTGTGTGTGTGGGGTTAAAATCATGGAAAGCTATTACAATCACTAGAGGGTTAATGTTAAAGTATTAGAATCATCATGTAATAAAAAACTATACTGAGAGGCCCTACTGCGTTTTAGTGTTATTCACTGCTGCTTATATCCTGGATGTAAACATGTCCAATGAGGGCAGAAATGCTTAAAATAGCCTTCAAAAAAGCCAAGCTAAACCAGCATGCTGCCACAATCAATAGAGGCACTGAACAAAAGGACAGGGACAGCGACAAAGCATTTGCTCTTTATAAACATAAAATAATACAAAACAAAGTCCACAAGCCAGTTAGCTATTTATCCTGATAAACTAAATGCAGATAGTTGGTAATTGTTGAATTAATTTATTTACTGGAGTAAAAAAATATAAAAGGTTCTTTTGAAGGCAGGCACTGCTGCAAAAAAAATGAAATGATAGGAACAGCCCAATGTCATTCGCTATCATTACTTCAGTATACAACAAGGATTTAAAACCTATTAAACCAAAATTTGCAAGAAAAAAAAAGTTAGGTGAAACCTGTTCTGTAATTCAGCTTCAAGAAAGCTGAATTGTGAATGAGAGTATAAATCAGTGTTGTCATATCATGGTTTCTGTTTACAAACAGAGTGACTGTACCTTTACAATATTCCATGAGGATCAGGACCTCCCAGACACTATCCGACACTGCATTGATTGTAGAGTCCAGGTAGTTGACAATGTTCTTATGACCTGACAGCTCCTTCTGTTTAAAGTGTAAAAAAATGAAACCAATCAGAACATTAAGAAAACATTAGTGTTCAATAAGAACTGACAAGACAGAAATGAACACTGTACTTGTTTGGAAGATGTGTGGCTCTGGAATTTAATTGTTAACATGATCACTTCTATTGCACAAACCTTAAAAGGCAAACAAACAAACAAACAAAATACAAAGCAGCTATTAAGGCAATTACGAAGGATATTTAGGACTACATCGCACACTTATGACCTTCTCTCTAAATGCAAATGAGTATTCATGCTTGGATGTGTGTGGTATTTCTGCTTCATTTGTTCAAAAGCAGGATGCTGTTACTTGATGTGTAATGTAATATAATGCATGAAAACAAACTAAGACAAGGTTTTGAATTTTCCCTCTTTTTTTAAAGTGGTATAAGCAACAGTAAATGAAAACAGCAGTGAAGTCCCAATTTGCTAAAGACCAGAGAAAAGACCTGCCGATGATCAAAGAACGCATCACAGTTCAGCATCTAACTGAATTCATCATGGCGTCTGTTCAGTCAAGCTGTCTATGGGAAGAATGCTTTTTGTATTGATTCATGCTCATACACAGTGCTGATCTCTTAATTCCAGTAATCTTCCTTCACTTGATTCATTTGTTGGATTAAAGCATCAGCGTTTGTCTGTTGTCAAACGCCAGAGTGAGAAGAAAGACTGCTGTGTGCTGTAGAAACTGACACACCTAAGGCAATGTCCCAACAGGCAAGAACTATGTCAGTGTTTAAGGTCAGCTGTGTGTGTGTGTGTGTGTGTGGGGGGGTGAGTTTTACACAGCTGATACGACAGTAAGCAGCCACAAAAAGCAGACCAGGCAGCTCAGAGTGAGCTGTTCACTGACACACTGGGATCAGTCATTCAAGATGAGACATCTGCTTTTGACCAAGTTGTACAATACTAGTTGATTACAGAATAAACAAGTATATTTTACATCTAATGACATAAACCAGCTGGATTTATCTGCTGTCATCATGTTAGCGCCAGTTCTGTAAGACACATCAAAAATAAATGTCAAAGGACCCGGTGCATTAATACAGTATCAATCATCACGTAATGAAAAACCCTTTATTCTTGCCGGACTGGAAATGCTGGATGGGATAGAAAGAAAGATGAAGCAATCTATATGCAACTTGCTTTATGAGAGCACAAGTCTTTTAGAGGGCTTGGGTCCCATTTATCACAGGAATTTTGTGTTTGATTTAAATACCTGAAAACTGAGTTTTAGATTATATGCACAGTTTATTTAAGTGCAAATTAAGTCCTCGGTGCACAAAAAAATGGAAAATCTTTCTCAAGCAAAGAAAAGGTTGGAGAGAATTGCAGCAAAGCAAAGAATGGTTTGCCACTGCAACAGAACAGCAAAATGATGGTCTAAAATTTTCATTTTTGATGCTGATAAGTGCTCTTTAGTTTACAACTGTTGCAAATTTCCTTTTCAGTAGAGAATACTACAACTACTAATACCAGGATTTTTCAACAACTACCGACATGGCAACAACTTACAGCTGTAGAACTAAAAATAGGTAATAATGGATCTAAATCACCTCTTTTGATTTTGAATTTTGAACATGTTTTGATTTTTGTCAATTCAAATGTGCAGTATATATATAACAAAACTCTTAAATACTGACAAGGAGGAAGACTTTAGATAAGTTAAAAGGTAATGTCTGTAATGCTTTGGAAAACTCTACAGCTGCTCTCACCATTATAGTGATCTCTCTCTTGAATACATTTAGGTCCGGGACATTGTTGACATACATCCTTTTGAGAGCGCAGCGGACACCGCTGTGTGTTCGAGCCAGAAACACCACTGAGAATCCTCCTGGAAAAACACAAGGCGACAAGTTAGCATAACATCAGCATACTTAAGTCCTTTTTACATACAATTTTTTTTTTATGAGGTCATGGTTATCAGGATTCATGTGGAAAAATGCTCACTGGCCGCAAAGGATTTTTAAGCAATGCTCACAAAAGACATTAGTCTCCCTTATTTCAGGAATAACATCTTGTTTATGGTGCTACATGACGTTTTAAAGTTTATGCCCATGTCTAGGGTTGGGAAATACAAACATCACATCAATATCATGAAATAGGATAAGATATCATCTTGGATTTTGGATTTTGTGATATTGCAAACTCTTGTCTTTTTCTTTTTTAAAAGGCACTACAGTAAAGTGATGTATTTTTTGAACTTAAAAGAGAGCTCTAATAATTTGCCTTTACCCTCATAATCATTACACCAACATCACTGATAGTTAATTACCAATAGTCTCATTGTGTTAATATTTTGTGAAAGCACCAGTTGTCATCCCTGCAATATTGTTGCAATATAAATGAAGGGATTTGGTCAAAATGATTTTGTCCAGTCTTACCGGTGATATCTCAAATGTGGCTATGACTTACAACTTTACATTTGGCCCTCTCTTTAGAAAGAGCATAGATCTACTGTGCACTAGTTATTACCTTTCAGTCTGAAATGATGAAATAGGATTTTTGGTAGAATCCTGCCTACGTACATTCCCATCTCCCAAGTACTCTTTATTCATGTTACCAGACTTTTCTCAATACAACTCATTTCTCATATATTTACAGTTTCATGAATTCAAGAAATCCTGTTGTCATGCTTATGAACAGTGCAGGACCAGGAATATTATGCCAAGTGTAAATGCTGTGAAATATACAATAGTTTATAAAAAACAGCACTGAAAGAGACCACACAAACTCAACACACAACAAGATTTCTTCTTGAAGGTCTATGTATTTACATTTGTATCAGATAAGTGAAAATTAAAGATTTCGAAAAGGCTTCCAGGAGATGATACTTTCAGAACAGCTAATAACTCTGCCATTGGTTTTCTTTAGAAAGTATTGCACAATGTGTATGCATCATCTCACACTTAACACACTGTTGTGTTACACATCATGCCCACAACACCTCATTTGCTTTTATAACACTGGCATGCAAAAAAAATCACACATCGGGGCGGCATTATATTGGTGTATTTTGGTTCATTGCAAAAAAGCAAAGCTAGCGTTGAGAAGGGTCTTCATTGCAGCCATACTGTGGGATCTCTGCCTAAAAAGTGCATGTGTTGACAGGAACAAGGAGTGAAGCTGGGGTACCAGTAGCAGTTGTTACTGTTCTGTGTGCCTCTCTGGGTGACTGGACACTAGCTCTGATGGGCCAGTCTCATTACGAGGGGTTCACTGAGTCACTGAGTGAGGACATCAAAGTGCACCAACTGAGTAAGAGAATGAAAGGATCAACAATGGTGTGCTTGTTGTCTAACAAGTTACCTAATGTCAGCTGAAAAACAGCATGGATTTGGACTAGGATTTAGCAGAAAGGGAAGGGGATTTAAAGTGACCGGTGGGCACAAGGGCCTTCATTTAGGAGCCCATCAACACTGTGTTTAAACAGATCTCAGCAGTAGTGCTGTAGTGAGGACAGTGCAACATAAAAACAGCAAGTACAAAACATTCATGTAGGGTACACTTGTGTGTCACTGTGAGGACCGTAAACGGACGATAACAGAAAGTCAGGCAAAGCAAACATAAACAAACGAAGCGTAGTGTTTGCTTGTATGTAGTCATAACAGTGAGAGTTACTGTGGCAGACATTATCAGATTAGAAGAGTGACTGATGTTGTTCTGAAGCACAGAGGGTTGAACAGGCAGCAAGAAAGACAGACAACCTGCTGCAGCAGAGCACTCGTAGAGTAAATACGAAACTTAGATCTATCACCAACAAAGTGACAACACATTTTGAATGAGACTGGTGGGTATTCTGTCACAAGCAGTATTGCAATCCATACTTTCTCATCATAAAAATCTTTTAAGGTAAACAGGATCTCAGATTAGCACTTCCGCTGTTGACAGTCACAAAATCAGCCTTGGCTGCATGTAGACAAATGATAAAAACTAGAAAAAAGGCAATAAAAAATAAAATTGCTGATGAGAGAACAAATAAGGCTCTAATAAGATACTGTGCTGATGCTGCTAGACAGTGTAACACACAGAATATCAAAAACCTACTTCAGACATAACAAAAGACCACAACTGAAATGCCCAGAGCTGATGTTAATTTGATATGTCAAAAGGCAAAGGCTAACATAGAACAGATAAAATAAAATATTTGAAAGAACATCTACTGCATATATGAATAGAGCTACCACTTGTATCCATCTTAAGGAATAAAACTAAAAAAAAAAATAAAATAAAAATAAATGTCAGAAATAAACTTTGCTGAGACAAATACAAGAGCCCGACCTATCAGATGCAGATACAGTTGCATGGTCGACACTGTGTGCTACAGTTAGCTTGATGATCAGTGCAAAATAATGGCTAAGCTTTAATGGATTTCCTGCAAGAATCCATCTTGAGACTTCAGGCCGTGGGACAAATGTTTTAGCAGAAAACCTATTAATTCGACTTTGACTAAATTTGTAAGGGCTGCAATAATCCAACTATTGACCTCATTCTAAATAAGACAACATTTTGTTTAAGGTGCTTACATGAGTTGTTTACAGACAATTCAATCCATATCCTCGCTTAAATAAGCATAGTCTGATGATTAACTTATGAGGCACACCCACCCTACGTCATATGTCCAATATTCTCACATCATATGTCCAATATTCTTGTGGATTTGACCTTAAACCAGAACTCAAACAACAACAGCAATACCACAACAGTCAAACATGTTGCTACCACTTCACCTTTTGAAGTTTTACCATCTATTTTCCAAAACTTCAAGCTGTTAATCTGCTGCAGGAAGCCAGAGTATGTGTCGTCAAGCAGTCTGACTGCCGTCAACTAAGTTTCAGTCACAAAAGCTGCAAAAACTGATAGGACAGCATAGTGCCATTAAGGTGTATACATGTACAATAATGCGATGCAGTCAGTGACTTGCGAGGGACCTGCTGTTAAAACAGCAGAATGTACTAATTTATGTACACATTACATGAACATATCACACAAAGAAAAGAAAAGTTATATGTAAGTATTGTAAGTAATTTTGTTTGAAACTTTGTGTAATTCTATAGCACAAAGATGTCAAATACAGAAAGGTAAAGATCCAAATCAAGGCAAGAATGGTAGAAAGAAAATGTATTTGCCAGATGACAGATTTTTCAAGGCAAAACCTTACTTGCTTAGGCAAAGGGCCAACAGACTGATAAAAGCAGGCTGTTTGAGCATGCAGTGACAAATACAAAAGAACAGTTAACCTTTACTCAAAAACAGAAGGCTGAACAACCTAGAAAGCTAAACCTGACATCCTGAAAATCAGATATACTCCCACTGTGTGACCTCAGAAAAAAACTACACAATGTATTTTTCAGACCCCTGTCAAGTATACTTGGTGGTGTGCAAATGACAAGTGACTTAAGACAGTTGCTCTTTTCTTGGACCAGTCTCAAAGGTGCTCCAACAGCCAACATGTTGCAATTGTCTATTACAAAACTGACAGTTTTGAAAGCCTCAGCTCACAATACGGCTGCATCCTTGCACTGAATTCTTGACAATCCTTTGAGAGAATCCATGTCACCAGCTGCTACCTGTCTGGCACGAGAAACCCACTATTTCATCTTTGCTAGCAGTTGCTGTTGTGTCTCTGATAGGGGAGGTCTTTGTTAATCTAAAAGAGGGTAGAGGCTTCAGCCCAGGCCATCCCACCAAATGCTTCATGTTTGCCTGCTAGCCTGTTCTGGGATTGAGAGGGGCCATATTCTCACTAAATACCCACCCTGGGGCTTTTGTTGTCTCCAATGACTATGCCAGCCATGGAAGTGGTACACTACTGAATGTATTGTCTATCTAAATGGCTCTGGATGGAATAATTTCTTTTAAAGGGGCTTTTTGCCCAGCAGACCAACTTCCTGGACAAATGAGGGACCCCTAAATAACACAAAAGGTCCCTTATTGTACAGGAGACTTTCTGCAGCCAATGACACCGAAAAGCAGTCTGTAACTGCAAAACACTAACAAGGTACACTGTAAAAAGATTAGATTAGATTAGATTAGAAATTTATTGTCATTGTACAAAATACAACAAAATTCAGTGAACTCACATATTGGATCATAAAAACAAGGCAGCATAATATATAAAAGTCATTAAAAGACACTAAAATACATAAACAATAAATAGAAAACATCCATACTAGTATCTCATTCATAAGGTGCAAGAGGTGCAAGAGTGCAGGTACAAGGTGATAAAGTGCAGTATTGCATGAGATATGATTTGTGGAGTGCCGAATTGTATGAGGTATGATAATAAAGTGCAGTATTGTATGAGGTATTTGTTGTGTGGTGCAGCTTTCAGTGATGTGTCTTCAGATCAGAGTTGAGTATGGTGATGGCTTTGGGA
>JAQNCA010000027.1:4160299-4181675 GCA_029783725.1 Acanthurus tractus
TCTATGTATATTTATTTTTTGTAAACTTTTTTTTTTATTTTTTGTAAAAATGTTTGAGAGGCTTGCCAACAGTTTTTAATTGGAAAAAATAAATATCTCTTCATTTAAAGAGTCAAAACTGTTTTTGGTTTTGTTCATAGTATTTGTGTCATGATCTTAGGTATATGTGTGTGTTATCAGTTATCGGTATCGGCCTTTAGAAGCTAAAAGTTATCGGTTATCGGTATCGGTTTTAAAAAACAGTTATCGTGCATCCCTATTAAACGTCCAATTACAATAGTTAACAGCAGACTCAACCATATTTACATACAACAGATCCCCATGTAACTCTTTGAAAATTTTCAAGTTTTTTTTCTTTTGCTTTGTTTTTTTTTTTTTTTTTTTAATAATAAGGCATGCCCAAGATGTACACATTTTTGGTTGATAAAATTGTGCTTAGTGGATATTTTCATCTACCAAAGTAAAAAAGCTTATTTAGAACACTGCTCTAATGCACACACAACCCAAGTTTAACAAAACTCTTTAACCCCACTGCTGAAAAAAGGAGGAATAAATGTACGGCCCCAGACTGACTGTAACTTCTGACACGCAACCAATCAACTGTAGCCAGGCTCATGTCACTGTGATTGAGTCATCACAAGCAAATGAAAAAAATAGCATTGACAACAAGTATGATTGTTCAAGTAACTGAACTGAATTCTTACTATAAATATGTGTTAAATATTGTGTGCTATGAAATCCACAATATGCCATGATAAAATAAAAAAATATGTCAATAGATGTAGTAGTGAACTTTCAAATCCATGTCCTTCAGTTTGGCTTCTCTATATGACCACTGTACACTCACACTTTTGGCTTAATGCCCTCCTCAGATCTGGTGATGATGAATTGGTAGAAAAAAGTTAATTTGCTGTTTCTCAAAGAGGGGAGGGGCAGCAATGCAGAGAGGCAGCTAGAGAAAGCCTCGATGAGCAAGCACAAAGGCAATGATACCCATCACAGGACCAAGTGCTGCATGGTACCAACATTCTTTCTAGGGTGCTAGAATAAGACAACAAAAGAGCACAATGTGCCTATTCATCACCAGTACAGTATGCTAATAATGTAGATGGGATGCATTCTCACCACCCTTCCCTGGCAGAGAGGCAGGATCAAATGGGTCATTCAAAAAAACATTATCAAAAAGAACGCTGACCTGAACTGCAAACACTGCTGAAGCCCCTCCTAAGCCATGAGAATAACAAGCAAAGCAATCAGACCTGCAACTGTTCCAATCCAATTACAATTTTTGGTATAAATAACTTTTAGAAAATAGATAATTGATTAATCCATTTTCACCGCAACTGTAACACTATGATACTGCATTATTGTTGAACAAAATTCAACAGAGCAGAAAACAGCAAAACTTTTCCATCACCTGAAAAAGTTGTATCCGATTGACTGCACCATTGTGTTGATAATAAGTTACAAGGCAAATAACCATGTAAAATTTTTAAAAGAAAGGTAAGGCATATTTAAAATGAAAAATGTCAACTGCAATGTAGCCTTTACATAATTTTTGCAGTGAGGCAAAACATGCTAAGTCCATCTTATAATCATTTATCTAAACTGCCAATTATTTTGTTGACAATGTCACACAGTGTAGTGGAGCAAGAAAATAATATATTGCTTACTCATCATTAAATCAACTTAAAATTTGTTCAGATTCAAATAATAATTTAAAATCAGGAATGGATAACCAAGATCCCAAAAATTAAAACTGAATCATCGGATTCCCAAAGACTCATACTCTTGAAGTTAAACACAGCTCAACCACGGCACAACAAAATTTGACACTTGAAAAAAAAACTAATCAAGGGATAGTTTTGATATTTGGTTCCTTTTTATCTAAAATTAGAACATTAAGAAATTGTCCTCCAGTGCCATCATAACAACACCCAATGAAGGAATATGATGTGCCATTACCATCACAAATGACCTCAGAAAACCCAAGACTAACCAAATATGCGTATTTAAAATCTGTTTTATAAATTTCTAGTAATGCAGGACAAAAACCTGTTTTAAATGCATGGCCTCACAAGTGGTAAAGGACAAGGTGTAAAGTCACATGTTCACTGTGAACACAGCAGCTGTATGCATGGAAACAGTGTTTGCATTTCTGCCGTTTTTTTTAGATCTGGGGCTTGTTGTGGTCAGGGAGTCCCTGCGACCGAGGCTAAACGACTTATTGTTCTTACCTCTTCAGCCTGGGTCTTACATAGGGTCATTATTAGAGATAGACCGATATGTTTTTTTCAGGGCCGATACTGATTATTGGTAGTCAAGGAGGCCGATAACCGATATTTGGAGCCAATATTCATATCTGCGCACTTTTTCTCCTCTCTGCCGTGTGTGTGAGCACTGTGCATGCACAGTTTTCTCTGTTGATTGGCTGCTACCCATGCCGTGGCTCTGCATGTAACCAATGACATGGTGCTGATGGGACAATGCTGGAGACAGAGTAGTGACTGCAGACAGAGAGGCCTGGAATCAGAACAACCCAGTTTTAAATTGATTTCTTATTGGCTGTCAGACTTTTTAAAAAAAGGGCGATGCCGATTTGTGTCAAAATGCCGAATATCTGCGCCGATAATTGGTCTTTCCCTAGTCATTATATACCCAAGTGTTAACTTTCAAAGATTCTGCTGACAGCAAGTAATTTGTTTTAAGTCAGCATTTTCAGAGAAAAGTTTTTTTTTTCTCCTGACCAGCGTGTCACTTAAAACGCAAACAGAGGAGCAGTGGGCTCAGATTTAAGCTTGTTTTGAGTCTCTCTGTATTGAAAACATTAATATGATGAATGAAAAACACTGGGAATCACTGTCAAGCATAAAGTATGCAAATCTCTGATGCTAAGAAAATGAAGGTGAACCTAATTAGATGAGGCAGGGATGAGTTAATAACCCTATAACCCTAAACATGCTTGTAAAAGTGCACACATAGGAAGCGAAACTACTGAGTCAAGGTCTTCCTGTTAATTAGAAGACGCAGTGACATTTCTACAAGAATTTACCAACACATGCAAACACACACTGTTTGCCTTGTACATAGAGTGAGAGGTAGCTACAGCTGTCATGTAACAGTTATGGTCTGGTGAACAAATAACCCAGGCATAATGGCTTTGATGCAAATAAGCTACCAAAAAAACATGTTCCAGAGGCAGTTATCTTTTATATGTTTAGCAGCTGTTTAACAAGTAGCTTAATCAAATATTCCAATTGCTCCAGCTGCAAGTACAAGACGATCGGTTTGGAAACCATTTCTCTGCCTTTTTAACAGTTCCTTTGAGAATACTGAATAAAATCCATAAAAGTGTAGTCACAAGAAGAAAAACTGCTGTGTTTCCTATGTCGTTTTACTTTATACTTTTACCTTATCTATTTGGAGCACACTTTTATTACTAATCTAGTCTTAAACAACAAGCATGCAATAAATCCTACCTTTACTTGAGTACAACTGTTCAAAAGTTTTTTAAACTGGCTAGCTGTTGAACTTTATACTGAATGTTGTTTTTTATTTCATCCTATTTAGATCAACAAGTATAGGCAAGATAATGTAAACGCATTTCTGCATAAGGCAATGCAAGTTCACAAACTGAAAAAAATTCTGCCAAAAATTATCAAGTGCAATCAACACCTCTCTACAGTAGCTCTAAAAACAACTTACTAAAATCCAGTTTACAGTTTATGCTGAGAGTCTATTCTGCATTTTGGTGTTAGTTAGTGTGTCGGAGTTTAACACAAGGACAGCTTTGTGTTTAACATGTCACCAAGTCATTCTAAGATCAGTTTTTTCATTTTTCTTCCTATGGCATTTTATTTTAATTTTTATAATAATTAAATACTCAAGTAATAGCCAAAAAAAAACAATCGGTGGATCTACAGATATTTTCATTCACAAAAGTTCATTCCTCAAAACAACAACAGTTTGTGTGTCTAGTTATATGTTCTCAGACTTATTTGAACAACTATGAACTTTTCCAAACCTACTATTTATCAAATGAATTTCTACACATTTCCGAAACCTCAAGGCCTTGACAAGGACCCTAAATGATTAGAGTTAGTAGAGAAAAGGAGACATTTTCACAGATGCATCCTGTGACATGTCATTTCTGTGTTCCACTTGGAGACACTTACACAGACAGAGCTTGAGAGAAGCCGCAAAGGCTAAAGGGGAGCGCAGGAAAATGACAAAGTTCCTAGGAACAGTCAAGCTCTGTAGATAGGTCACTGGAAAAAATAGCTAACCACACTGTGTCAAAAGAATTGTAATTATTATTAATATATTTAATTGTTGTTTGAACCTCTCCTGATTATTCAAACATGTTTTTATCAAGTTTCTCTTTTCCAACGAACTATAGTTGGTGTGTGTTTGGCTTTGAGGGAATCTCATGTTTATCATTAAACTGCCACAGTCAGTGGATAACAGTTGAATGAGGGAGCGGAGATGAGCCTCTGAAAAACATCACATGACTTGCTTAGTACCTACACAACAGTCAAAAGTGATCCAGTGCCACACAGTGTCCAGCAGCAGGTTTGGTGCCCTGTTCAAACCAGTGAACACTGATGAACCTTTCAAGATGACAAGGAACTCAATGATATGATTTGTCTAATTTGGTATCTAATATACAAATAAACACACAGCTGCAAAAGATAAATATAAGCATCAATTCAAAGAATCTTGTTGCCTTGTCTGTTTTAGCCACACAAGACCTTTTAACAAGGAACAGCTGCTGTTATGACATTCCAGTTTCACTGTACACATAAAACCTCACATTATAAGTTAGTTCAGATTTTTTCTACACATCCGACAAACAGAAATACACTAAGACACCTGTAGTCTAAATTCTTTACATTTTTTGAGGCATCATTCGTCATCCCTTGCAATTTTCACAAAATTGATGAAGTAATTTGGTCTAAAATATTGTCCAAATCACCCAGCACCACTGTAAGGTATTTTGTGTCAATTTTCATGATTTTTTTTTCAATGGCATATATATTTAAACAGAGAATGAAAGCCTGTCTTTGTGCTTTATTTTGATCATAGTGTGTCATTATATAAAGTGCTTGTGACCTTTCATCTGACTTTAAGTCAGCTTTACAGAAAATATGGAGTTACACATTGCATATTACCATTTCGCCTAAAAATGCTATAAATAATTTTTGGTCCATCTCATCCAGCCTTAGTTAGAGGTTCGAGGTCCAGTTATGTTGAGCAGCAGCTCATAGGACCAACACTGACAGAGTAAAGTGCTCTGTTCTCCAAGCACTCAACGCTGTAAAGCTTTTTAATCAATAAACAGTGGAAGCTGTAGCAGTAAGAAATAGTCATTTTGCATTAACAGCACTCTATAGATTATGTCCAGTGTAGTCAGTAACACTGGTGTTTTCATCCATCTATTAAACAGTAGACACATTTCTTTTCATCCAGTAGAGTGCAAATGCTGTCAGTCAATGAAATTTGTCATTTGTACTAAAATCACTGTAGAAAAGAATATAATGGTCCAACTGAATGTATCTTACTGTATGATTTCTTATTATTGCACTCTGAAAAACATAAAGTTATGCTCAAAATAAGTATTTAATGACTATTTACCTAAGCAGAATATAACACCTAAAACGTCAATTCTATGTTAATGACTGTGGAGCAATATTATATTTTTAGTCTATTTCTAAATGCAGCAGACACTGTAATTGAAATGAAATAGACCAATATATGATTAACTGTGCAGCACAGACAGAAACAGCCACCCAGCTCTTACCTTGGGACAGAATGATGAGCAAAGGTCACAATGTAACCTTGTGGTTCTGTTAACAATACCAACCACAGTCACTTCACGTGATTATATGATGACACAGACTCATGACTGCTTGTTGCCTGTTTTTTTGTTTTTTTTTTTGCGTGTGTGTGGGTGCGGGTGGGGGTGGGGGTGGGGGAGTGAGATCAGGTTTACAGTTTGACTCAACTGCATGTTTACAGTGTTGTGTTACTTGACAAGACATGCTTTTTCAAGCCTGAGACATTTAGTTACTGTTCTTTATTCAAAGTGGCTTACAGAGAGTGATTACAAGTTCAGTAATGAAATTTATAAGCACGCAAACCCATTTAATAAAGTCTTAAAACTTTGTTTCAAAAGATTTTACATTCCGAGTCAGGCCGAATCTGCTGCATTTTTCTGCCTGTGAGTACAGTTTTGCTTTAGTCTACCTTAACTTTTCCTGGTTTATATTCTTTGGGCTGACCTTGACTTAAAAAATCCTCTGACATTTGTGAAAAATAGTGTATAGTTGTGTCAAACTATACAGTATGACAAGTGCTAGCATCAATCCCCAAAACACAGTAGTGCAGAACAATCTTTCAAAATCTAGTGCTCATCATGGACTAAAGCAGTATTGCTCAAACTGTGGAGCTGGCCAAATTAATGGGGCATGAGGTCACTGCAGATCTGATGGTGTAGATGACCAGCTAAAAATATGAAATAAAACTAAATTAATTAAATGATTTATAAATGACAAAAAAAAACAACAAGAGTTTGCAGAAAAAACTACCATGTTGACCTTTATTTCACTGAAATTCAACTTGAATCTGGAAAAATTTAAGCTTTTTTATTATTAGTCTCCACTCTAACTATTAAAGATTAGCAACAGTTGTTGAATTGGGAGCTCTGAACTTTTTTCCCCATCTGTAGGCGTACATGTCAGAAAAATTCAAGAGCCGTTGGAATATAGCATATATGCTTGTATTAATCTCATGAATTATATGTCATTATATGTGAGTTGTGTCAACATTGTGTTATTTCATTCTGCTGTAAAGCACATTAAATTATGACAACTTCATTGACTAATTGGCTAAGCTGAGTAAGCTGTGGCAGCATAAATCAAATCAATACACCATGATACAATATGTATTGTGACATTATTCATACTTCCTCATTTTCAAGCTGTTTGACTGTGCCTGGAGGACATCCTCATTTCAACATTTCTGAACACAGGACTTAGTTTAGTCATAAAGGTAATTTTTAACATTTCCAAGAAGAGTGTGGACATTAATAAGAACTGTATTGGCCTAGGTAGGCGCAGCCATTGCAAAAGTCTTTCTTTACATTTTTCTCCAGCAAGCACTGCTGTTACTTGTTTCCAAGATGTGCAATCTAATAAAATTTAACACATCTCAACACAAAACTACACCGTTTCTCAGCCAGTCTATGGAGAAACTAGAATTTGTGCATTCAAAAAGACACAAAGAGAACACAACTTTTCATATTCAATAAAAACTACTCATGAGACAACAGCAGACTGCAGAAGAACTTGCGTGAACATGCTGAGAAAAAAGCGATTATTTTAACTGCTGTATCTTTTACATGCTGTATGTTGACACAGGAGGCTTGGACCAGTTTTATCCTGGGGGCAAACTCCCCAGTGGAGCAGCTGAAGCAGGATGTACATCACAGCTGTATGGGGAAAGTTACCAGTTATAATTCCAGCTATGTACCCAATCCCTTGTGCTCCAGTTTAAGTACCAAAGCCTTGATAGCCTGGGAGAGGAGAACGACCTATTTCAAACACCCTGTGTATAATTTCTTAGGAAATAAGCAGATGTTTAGGGAAAAACGGAGCTTTTACTGTGGGGTGCAAACCATTTACCTCCCTATAAAATGAACAAAAATGCGCTTCACTGCTGTCTATGTGAGTTATTCTCTCCACTGAAGGGGATGACGGGTGTGTCCCAGACAATATCATGGTGCCTAACGTTAATTTGAGAAAAGTGTTACTGCTCACAATCTGGGAGGCTAAGCTGCTGTACATACCCTCTGCAACAAGCTCTTCCACGGTGACTTGATAACGGCCGACTGCAAACACTTTCCCGAAGTAGCTGCTGACTCCGGAGCTGGAGCTGGACCCGGACGCCCCTCCGAGCCCGCCGCTCTCGGACTTTGGCATTCTGGAAAACTTCTTCATCCTTGACTTTCTGTCAGTCCGGCCACCAAATTCAATCCCTCTTTGGTGGTAAATTAACCACTCAGTCCAATTTAACTCGCTTGTGTCCGACGTCCCCTATCTACTTATTTGATATATTTTCTTCTCCTGCATGCTCCACGTCTGGTTCTTCTCGAGGGACTACTAGCTGTAGGGTGATACGACATGAAAGTGCAGTTAATGTACAGGCATCACGGTGGGGTGTTGCTACCCCGTCGGTCTCCCAAAGCTCGTACAAGTGACAGCATCCACTCACAATGGTCAAAAAACAAAAACAGTGATACGTTCGTTAGCTAATGTGACACATCACTCTAGATGGCTGCAGCGGTTGCTAGCATGTATGGACGCAGCGGTGTGCAATCGGGACGCTCTGCCAACAATGAAAACAGGGCAAGGGGAGAAAGCGCAACAATGTAGCTGGCATGAGCGTCGATAACGCCAGCTCCGGTAGCAACGAATCCTTCTCAGGAGTATATCCAACTCAGTAGCACTCCGATAGTAGCCTCGGCGTCGTTAGCATCACACACCGCGGTCACTGCGCTCGGGCGAAGCGCTTGGCTAGCTCGCTAGCTACGACAGTTAGCGGCTAACGATCTTCGCTAGCCGCCACAGCTGTTTCTCCACGGAACGAGCCAGTCCGAGAACGGGCTGGCTGACAAAGTAGGAGCCCGACCCTCACACAAGTAAGCGTCAGTTTATCACCAAGAAAGCCCCAGCGAAGTCGTTTTCACTAGGTCTGTCTGTGTCATCTCCATTCACCCTTGTGACATTTTCCTAGAGCTTCGCTAACACTAAACTTCTCGTTACTCTTTAACGGTAGGCTACAAAATAAATGGGTGGTTTTGTTATTTACGCGTTATTTACCCAATGAGAGTGACAACCTAACCTGACGTGGCCCCGCCCCTCCTATTGTTATGATTGGTGTAAATGGAGAATGTATGGGAGCCCGTCAGCGCCAGGAAGAGAGAAAAATTAGTAGTTTTTGAAATCTATATATCAGGCAGACCAAGTCCACATGAAGCAATGCTGGAAGCAATCCTGGAAGCCACATATTCAAATTTAAATTTTTTATTTTTTCAGGAAAAAAAATCTTAAAAACAAAGACTTTTTTATATGATAGTACAGTATATATTTTGAAACAATAATTATGTCATCTTTGAATCTAGTTCATATTTTTCACCATAAACATATAAGATCAATGTTGGGACACTAGTCCACCCTTACAAGTCTGATTCTAAAACACCTTGGATGGAACAGACCAAGCAAGTATTTATGATGCTTTACGAGTCACAAGAACACAAACAAAAAAAAGAACCGAGATGTATAATTCAATTTCAATTTAATAATTTTTTTTTCATCTGTACGAACTTAATTTGTGCAGAACATCAGTGTCCAGCAACCCAACACAATATACTGTACACTCAACACATACCCACAGCCAAACAGTGGTCAGTAAGTAATTCATGCAAAGCATAATATATAATTAGGCAATAAACATTAAAAGAATGTGTTTAAAAATAAGACAGATAGATACATTTTAAAAAAGTAATATAGGGTTGAGCTAAAAAGAATGGCCAAAGACAAAAACTGTGAGAGAATGAAGTATAACATTTGAATGACTAAGTCAACTTTAAGAAAATATTATATAAAAAATGGCGACCTACCATGAATCATTTTCATGAAAAATGCTCATATAAAGTTTGGTTTTGTTGTTTTATTATTGGTGGCAATTGACTTTCATAAAAGCACCCCGACAAAGCTCACATATAACTGGACAGTGTGAGTGACAGATTAAGCAATGGTTGTGGAAAGACAGCACATAAGAGGCTGGAAAGAATGCAGTGCATGAAGACATAAACAAACTCAGGATACACTAAAGTAATGTGTTATTTTCAGTTGTATTTATCATTCTATTATGAAAAAAACAAATCAAACTCCTGTCTTTATCTCTGTCTTTGTTCTGCCTGTCAAGCATTGCTGGTCTTTTTTAAAAACATAATCTAGGCTGCTGCTTCTTCACTAAGCATAAAATGACCTCATGCCATTCCCTTCAGTTTTAACGATTGCTCACAGTGGAAAATAATAATGTAATTTTTCACCAGACATTACCAATGAGGAAGTGGTGTGACAAATGCCTCAGAGAACTACAGGCTTTATGAACGAAGCATGTGTGTAGGAGGGAGAATATAATGTATGATAATTTCACAGACTTTCATTTGTTTGTAGTTCAACTCATTTGCGGAATTACCCAGAGTCATCTCTTCCATCTTTTTATTTGTAATTAGAGTTGAAAAAAGTCTGTTTTTTTCCGCTAACTGGTCACAGTTATCACATTCAGGTTAGTGGTTATAGGGGAGACACATGGCTGAGATGGGGATTACATAAGAGATGAGGAGGAGCAGAGTAGGATCACATGACTGCATAAACCCCCATGTGTGGACACATCCTGCTCCTGCAGGGGGGAATCTTTCCTCTCTGACACACTTATCGTTGTCTGGCTGTGTGTGAGGTGTATGCTGCCACCTGTTGGTGTTTACATTCACAGCTACACGCAGAAACGTACAGCTTGTGATAGATAGATCATCATTCATAAAGCAAAATACTGACAACATTCATTCCTCTGCAATGTCATTGAGTAGATCCTAGACCTGAATTCCCAAAAATTAAGCCTTGAAAAAAAAAATTTAAAAGCACAAAGTCACTGCATTTAAACAGCAAGGGTTAATTTCATAATATATTTATTATGAGAACCAATGCCAACAATGTGCAAGGTTAGGCTACAGTGAGATGAGGCGTACCAGAGAAGAAAACAGGTGGAGCAATTTATCAATATTTGCAAGCAAAGTTTTATTTTCAAAAACAGACATGAAAACAGAAAAAAAGAGATATGTTCTGTTTTCCAGTTGCAGAATGAGAAATGAGTGAGTTTATAGTTGTCAGTTAATTGTGAGTTGACACATAATACCATTGGATTTGAAAACATAAGAGTTAAACAGTAGCTTGTGGTGACATTTTTTTTCACCGCACAGTTTGGCCACAAAACTAATATTAATGCCCAACTCTGTTCCATTCATTTTCCTGGGTACACAGCACATACAAGCCAATATGTTGGTCAGCCCATAAGTTTATTTTTCTTGAGTTTTACCTGTTTACTGTGTCCAAACCAATCTGCAGTGCGCTAGATCAAGTTGGCCAACTTTAGCTTGTCAAGTGACATGATAATTAATGTCAAAAGCTGACAGGACATTTAATATGGCCTACGGGGGTTGAATAAGAAAGTTACAGCAAATGCTACTGATAACAGTTTGTCTGTAGCAGGGCTGATGATGAGGTTAGTGTGTTTAAAGAGCAGAGTCAAAGCTGCAGGAAAGCAGCTGTGGTGTGGTTGGAAATAGAGGCAGGGACAACACATACCCCATGAAAGCTTAAGTGTAGAGCTACATATAAGTTAATGTGAACTATATAATTATCTATGTAATATATTTAATTAATTGATTTTTTTAAAAGAGATGGGTTAATAAGGGTAGAATCACTGCCTTGATAGGAACTTAAATAACAGAGAAACACTTTTTATTTCAAGTTTCCGGAGGCTTTAATGATGATGAAGAGAGTGATAAACTGAGGTAGGCTGCAGTGAAAACAACACCAGATGAAGTATGATGGGAACAAGTTTGCTGAACCTTGAGAGGAAGTTGCTCACATGACAGATTCGACAATAAATACTCAGAGACAAACCAGCCTTTTGATACAAATTCTTAAACCAGTGGTTCTCAACATTTAGGTCAAGACCCAATATGGATCCTAGGATGAATCTAAGGGGTCACAAGATAATCACAAGGATAAAAAAATTAAACCTTTGACAAATAATTTTGTTTAATATTGTTGTTTTTCGACTCATACTTCCCGCTCCTGCTTGTTACTTAGTTATTATGTTCCCTTTTTTTCCCATTAGTCTGTGTTAACACTATAACCAATGTAGGGCAATAGGTCACATACTAAATGGTAAGTGGCTTAACTTAAAAGGGAGTTGTTATTTTAACTTATGTTACAAACTGTGGGCTTTAAAGATACTATATTTGTCAAGTTGAATTTTAGGGGAAATGTGCTACAGTGATGCATGAAACATGTCAGTTTGATTCCAGTTGATTCAATTGTGTAGATAGAATATGTCTTTCATGGAAGAGCTGGAACAAGCAGAACAAGAATGCATGTTTTTATGTCAGACAGTGGATGAACAAGATAATTCAATCTTACAGCTACTTAAAGTTAAAAGGGGAATAAATAGATAAATAAAGTGAAAAAGGAAAATACTGTATGTTAAAGGGATTAAACCAATAGAATATCACAGATGACAGCATAATACTATGTCAATGAGCTTCTCCTAAATAAATAAATAATAGAATATTATAACATATTTAAAAAATAAAGTAGAATCTTAAGTGCTTCCTGGTAAGCAAAACATTTCTCAGATTTAAAGATTAAAAAAGTGTGTCATTAAGGGAGAAATCAATTGTTTAAAAGGTTTGATTAAATCCCTGTGTCCTTTAAATACCCTTCCACCAGCCTTCCCTGCAGTATGCATTCTTCCTCACACACAGTGAAGCAGTGAAGTGCTGGTAAGGCAGACTGTGGAGCTGCTCTATGCTCTTCTTCTGAATGGCAGCCCAGTTTATGAATGGAGACTTTTCATGTGGGAAGAATATAATTGGGGAAATTTACAGACAAGCTTACATTTCCTGGATTCATGTCAGGGGGGATAAAAGCTCTACTCTTGAATTCTGATCTGTTATGCTTTACACTTGGCATCACGCACCATTTTGGAGTCTGAAGCCAAATGAGCACTGATGATCTTGGCCTACATTTGTTAGTTCTCCCCTGCGAATTTCATTTTCTTTACTGGAATGCTGCTGTGTCTCTACACAGCTCTGAGAGCACAGGTTGTCACAGAAGATGCAGTCACAAATTAATGGCTTCATGCAGTCTCAGACAGAGAACTGTGATGTTATACACAAGACTTTATGAATATGATAACAGGGCTTTCAGTCCATGTAGGAATGCCTGAGAAAATATGATCACTGCATGAGAAAAAAGTAAAAGGCCACTCTAACTTCAGTATATGATTTGCTCAAAAACACTCTTACCATTAATACTTTACTATTGCTCAGGATAATAATATTTAATGAACAGAATACAAATACTGTTCATAATATAGAATATATTAAGATTCCTAAAGATGACGCTTAGCAGAACATTAAAGAAGACTTTATAAAACAATGAGAGACCTAAGTCAGTTCAACGGGGGTAAGTAAAGGATACAGCGTTTTAAGGGCTTGATGCATTGCAGGGACTTGGTCCTATAATCCCTAAGAGATCTAATGACTTCATTTCCTACCATAAAGATCACTTCATGAAATTTGGGGACATGCGAGAACCACTCCCACAGGCTTCTGCTGCATCGCAAGATTTGAGAGCCCTTTTAACATTTATAGATACAGGAACGATCACCCTCTGTAAACAGGAGACTCACTAGTAAGTGTTTGTTCTACAGAAGTACAGAAGGGTTTCAAGCCATGCCTACAAACATGTTTTAAAGATGTGCCCAAAGCAGGAAGTCAATTAAAAATATGACGTAGTATCATGACTGTTAGTTCCTTTACAGATAGGTCAATAAGTAAACATGCTGCCTTGTTTGCATCTTTCTCTCCTGTGTTGTCTGTTATCTCTCCATTGCTACTGTCAAATATAGTCATGAAGTGTCCCAAAAATAATTAAGATTGTTTTGAGGTTTGTGACAATTGGCATATGTAAAGCTGAGAGAAGACTAGATGGACTCTATTTTACTGTTATCCTACTATTATTACTCCAAACAGTGAACAGTTGTCTTTGGAAAAAGCTGCCGCACTCTGCCAAGTTCCACATAACCAAAGCGATTATTGATGTTCTGCGATGAACATCAAAAACAAATGACAAAGTATATTTTCATAAAACATGGACTGAAAAGCAAGTCAGTCCTGTAAGTCAAGGATCACTTTGGTTCATGAATATCCTGGTCCAGCATTGTCTGATCTGTTTTTACACTCAACTCTCAGATTAACCAGGAAGAAATCCTCTCATTGACCTTATTTGACTGGACAAGGCTGAATATCATTCAGGCTGAGAAGCATGTATTAATGACTTACCAAGACTTTATCTGCATGAAAAATGGCTTGTTGTGACGTGAAAACATATGAGCAGCTCTGCCTTTAAATGGGTCACAAAACATGACTTGTACTAGCAGTGTTTTTAAAATTACTTTGGTGCTGATAACCTCCTGGTTTATTATCACACACACACACACACACACACACACTCAGGGGATGTGAGTAGAAGCTGTCAAAATATGAAGATATATAGATGTAGGCCTGCAGCCTCTCCTCCTATTTTCCTTCAGTACAGATAAAGAGGGAGAGACAGGGCTTGTTGGGAGGGGGCTGCAAAGTGAAGGACTCTGAGTGATTACTTTGGCTTTAATGAGGAAAACGTCTTTGCCTTCAGGCTCTTATCCACCTCAATAGTCTGCGAGTGTGTCTGGCTTGAGTTTAACTGTCGGCTCCCTGCAGGACCGGAAGACATAAAGACATGAGGTGCAGCAGAAAGACGATAAACAAGTCTGTAGATTTCATTTAGAGGCTGCAGTCGATGTGTTTTACAGCAAAGATAAAATATCCAGGAATTTATAAAACATTATATTTCCTTTCAGAGGATTCATGTCCAGGCAGTTCTGACAGATACACGGATACGCTGTATTTTTTATCAACAGAAATTAAGATTCTGTGACGTAAAAATATTAGATACGTTTCTTGACTGGAGTACTGCCATTACTGTAAAAATACTCTGTTTCAACTAAAAATTCTTTACTGAAAATCTTAATTATATAAAATCCTGTAAGTATAATCAGAGAAGTATTTTGTGTCTCCTGTGACTGTTCTACTATTGTTCATTCTATCATTAAATTGCTATTACTGAAGCATTAATGTAAAAGCAGGATTTTCTGGTGTAATTCAATAACTTGGAGCTCATTTTAAAATATTATGCATAAGAGTGACATTAATGTTTATTTTCATTATGGATTAGAAGTGTTGCCACAGTGATCCTGATGGTCTAAATGTTCAAGTTCTTCTTTTCTATACTGGCTCATTATCAAGTCCTTTTTGTGGATGAATTCTGAGCAAAGAATCTTCTTAATTTGTAAAGCCAGTAGTATCTTTAGCTGTTAAATAGAGGTAGTGATGCAAAGCAGAGGGCATTATGAGAAGAAAAGTCTCAATTAAGGACTCATGATTGATTGATCTTACCCTCCCATCCTTGATTCATGTCTCTGTTCATAACTTGTTTTTTCAATTTAAAACACCCTTTGTAATATTTTTCGAAATGTTAGCACCTTATGTAAAGCACATTAAATTACCTTTGTGTGTTACATGTGTTGTTAACCTGCCTTGCCTTTCATAAGGTGGTGTGGCAGCCTAGTTCCTGCAGTACTGTTTGTTGACACTGACAGCAGAAAAGCTGAGCAAGGGAAACGCAGGGCAGAAAGTTGTGTTGTGATTTGACTTTTCACTTCACCCTTTTCAGTGACGGGCAGCTGTGACGTCTGTGTTTTGTTGACATTGCCATATTGACTCCCTAAACATGGATGGCAGATCAGACAATGTCCTTGAAAATTTATTTTGTACTGACTAAGAGCCTTTTTTTTTAACAGCAATTGGCAAAACACTTTCCAATCATAGGTCACTTCCCCACTTACTGTAGAGCTCTTTGCTGAAGAACATAACCTTTTAGTTTGCTGTTGATTCTCATAAAAATTACAAATGTTGAAACTATTGCTCTAAATCTTTGCACCTTTGTAGCAATTGGCATAGTTGAGCAGCCACAGACTGGGCCCTGTCATTGACTCTGGAGCATTTCAACTCTCTTCTGTGATAGAATTTGAAGGACATTACAGCAATGTGCTCTTAGGTCTTGCCTGATTTTGCAAGAATTATACAAACTGCACTTCACTAAGGGATAAAAAGAATTAAATTTGCACAAGCTTTAGGTTGTAACAGACAGGTAAATTACATTGAGGGTGTTCATGATAACATGCTGAAGTATAATTTTCTGTAACAAAATGTGTAATACTGTATTGACATGTAATAATGAGCAGCATATTTTATATATTCATATTTTCATTAAAAGCCATCCGCACTTAGTCTCCATCTTCAGGAAGAATTCATATGAAAATTAGTTTTACTTCTCAGATTCCCCAAGTTACCAGCAGATAAACTGTATGAGACAAGCAAAAATAAATCACAAAAAAAATTGGTAATGTTATTTAAAGTTGTGTGTAATATATAAAAATGAGAAAGATATGCAACTTCTGAACCCTTCTTGATGCTATATGTTTTTAGGTAAAATTTGAACACTTAACTTCATAAAGTGTGTTAATTCATTTGGGTTGAACATTTGAGTATTGTGAGTGAGTAAATAATCCATTAAAGTGAAGCTACTTCATTTAAGTCATTTAAAGGATTGCGTCTTACAGGTGTTCCCATTTTTGCTGAATAACAACCTCAAGTTATGTCCTCTTTTATTAATGGAACAAGATATGGTTTAACTTTATGGTTTGTTTTTCAGAGCAGATGTGACAGACTCTAGCAGCTTAAGACCTCATTTTGGAACAAAACTTAGATTTACCAAGCAGGAAAACAAGCAGTGTTTTGTTCTCACAGTCCCGGAGTTCCTTGGGCTGCAGTCATTCTGCTCCAGGTTTCCAATATTAGACCTTTTCTGGGGCAACAGCACTTCTGTTGTTCCGATGACCAACCTCTTACACATTTATTGCAACTAAATCTAAAATACTTTCATTCAGGGCTTCAACCTTCAGATATGCCTGAGTCAGTGTGTATCTGTGGACAGTCTCTCTCTTCACAGGGCCATCCTGCATCATTAAAACCAAGGCTGCTGCAGATGACTCATACTGATTTGTTTGTCCACCCATCTTCCTTAAGGGATTGATTCAGCCTGTTTCTGTCTATTATCCCATTTAAATGGGCTGAGTAGAGGAACGATAACAACGCTGAGGTCATCAGCATACAATATTTCATTCTTATAATAGATTATTTATTTGCATCTGCGATCAGCAAACTGCAGCTGTAACCTTTGTCCTAGTTACTTTTGCCTACTTTCCATAAACTATAATATTAAGTTTTCTCCTATGTGGCAAAAAACTGTTTGTAATTTATGTGTTCCAATAATAATGTTAGAATAAAAGTTTAAAAAAATGTAACAAAAGTAATGTGGGTTTCCCCAAAAAAACTGATAGAAAAGCAGTGAAGTCCGTTAATGTAATAAAATAAATTACAACTTGAGATTTTTCATATGATGTAACAGAATCATAACTTATAACAGTTTGCAGGCTTCATGGTGCGCAGTAACTTTATGAATATGAATAATATATGGTTTATAATTTTATTCTACCACTCTACAAGCCTGATAAAGATAATCACTTGAAAACTGTTACATTATTCAGCAGATTTGATTAGTATCTCATTTACAAGGGCACTGATTGCAAAAAACCTCTGACATGACACCATGATCGTCAGTTAGGCCAATATAAGCTAAAATACTTGTGCTTAAAAGCTAAAATAATGTCAAAAGAATGCACTATTATGCAGGAAAACTTCAGTGTAGTTAAAAAAAATGCATTTATTATTCTATATTACAAAAAATGTTACAAAAATATTTTTAGAGTAAAATATGTATAGAATATAATAAATGTCTATATTCTATTACATGATATTAGTCTTTGATCATGTAATTTGTCAATGTACTGAGTATTTCAGGTTCTTCTTAGTACAGATTAATTGAGTAGTAAAGTACTGCATGATATCATATTCTATAAGACACTCACTGAAGTGTCCAGTAAAAGGATTGGAATAGAAGCCTAAAGCAGTATAAAATGAAAATACTCAAGCAAAATATAGCATTAACAGTACGTATAACTGTAGGCTACTTATACTTTCCAGCACAGATTATATTTAAATAAAGCTTTTATTCATAACATGCCATTGGTACAGTTTTTATTTTACTTTTAAGTGTCTGTAAAATGTAAAGTTGCAAGCAAGGAATAAAGTTACTGTTTTCAAATGCATCATAGTCACATTAGATAAAATGTTTATGTGCATGTCCCATGATCATCAAGAGGAGTAAAACCTTTCAGTTAATCACCCCAGTTTAGAGCTTCCTCAGATATGTCCTCTAAAAGCCTCTTAAAACCCCATGGGGGTCTGGAGACCTGCAGACATTCACACAGCTATAAAAACCTGCTGCTGAGTCAGTGGTGCCTCCTGCTGGTGCCTTCACGATACTGACGTGTTTGTCAGTGTATGAGGTAAAATTCTAAAAATACACAAAATCGCCACTGCAGTGAATAATTTATGAGTTTTTTTTATTATTTATGTATGTTACAAGGATATAAAAGAGGAAGATAGAAGAAAGAATTGAACAAGCTGATAAAAAAGAAAGAGAATAATGTATAGTTATTTATGCTTAGTGACACAGTTAACAACCATCACCTTACTGTGTGCTAATAAGCTATTTTAAGGTATACATTGAGTTCTGCATTGATGTCATATCCTTACACAAAATTTTCACTGATTTTACCGTGTAAGGATTCATTTAATACATATTTTTAATGGTTAGTAATTTACTTATAATTTTCCCTGTAAAGTTTTCTTTTTGTTTTGTACATGCTGCATTAGTGGTACCATTTCTATTGTCATGTTACTAGTAATTTGCCATATTATTGTATTATTTTTTTTGTCATAAACAGGATGAGAAAAACGAGACCAACAAAGCATGAATGGTTCAACAAAATACATGGTAAATTATTGAAAGCTGTTTTTCCAGGTAGTTTTTTAAGGTGGACATATTCTTTAACAATAAATAGTTCTAGTGCAAAAAATGTCAATGTAATGCACATTTAATGTAAAATGTATGTTAAGCAAGTTGTTTACTCTAAAGGAAAGAAAGTGTCAAATAAGTGTAGTAAAGCACAAAGCATCTTAAACTACAAATACTCAAATACAATGTAAGTGTCTCAGCACTGTACTTACATAAATGTACTTTAATGTACTAAATGTACTTTGCACTGTTTAAAATAAGAGAAATGAAACAAAGCCACTGTGAAGAGCATTGCATGTCAGGACTCGTCATCTCCTCCACAGATTTTTAGAAGAGTCTTTTTATAACTCCCTCTGCAATCAGACTGAAACAAAAGAGAATTTTATAGCAATATATTTATATTATTATTCGGTTGATGTTTTCATTTTTAAAGTCAATTTTTAATGTGAATTTCTCTCCAGACTTTCTCCCGCCTTTTTATGGTTTAAGATGACGACTATGTTTTAAAGCTGCCTAAAACTGTAAACTAGTTATCAGTAAGTTTAAAGAAATTAAAGGAGTATCAAAGAACAACAGAGGGCTTGCAGCATTAAGTTCAAGCAGAAGCAAATTTCTTCTTGGCCCCTGGTAGACCTCAGGTGTTAGTTAGTCGTCTCCTCCACAGATGGCCTTCAAACAGTCCCCATGGTCACCCCCCACATCTGACTGGAAGATACAACACAAGCAAGGAGAAAAGAGTCTTCCCACCACTCTGACCAGTTCATCAAGTGATTTTACTGGGTTGTTAGCAGAATACAGACTGGAATTTTAAAACTGAGGTTTGGCAATGGTTAGCTTCAGCTCTACTGAATTTCAGTTCATATTTCAGTTTCCTGAATGCTTTTTTAGCAGTTTTTTATAAGCAGTTTTAATGTGATTCTGTTGTTCTCTCCATATGGATACGTCTTTGTTTATTAGCGTATTTTGTGGCCTTTAACAAAATGTTCAGCGAAGCTCCTGGAAACTGTTGTGTGTAAAGTTGTCAGCTTCATGACATGTGACAGTAGATTTGTTTAGATGGCAGCTATTGCAGATAAAACCTCTTGAAAGGCATTAGAGGAGCATGAGTGCAAGCCTCTTCAATTTATTAAAATGATTAAGGGTTTCAAATCTATACAAGGGATAGAAGAGATGGAGAGAAAAGTTAATCATTTACTGCAGAATATGTAGGTAAAACTGGAATCACTGAAAGATCGTATGACATGCTAAGTGGAAAATGCATCAAGTTAAAAAAGCTAGTGGAGCAGCAGCTAACCTGAAGGTGATGCCAGGGCCTCCAAGGAAAGTTTATGTAGCTAAAACTTTAACATCCCCAACTGACTGCAAAATTTGCAACTACATGCACTACAATAAAAGCTAAAATGATTTATTTCACAAAGCTCAGATCATCCCACAGATTAGTCATTTTGTTTTTATAGTCTTGATTTGTCCCAGGGGTCCTTGTGTTTTTCATACACAGATGTATTTGGCCTCATAAATATCAAAGTGGCCTGCAAAATTAAATTAAGCTTTTTCAATTTCAGCCAAATTCATTTGATTTATTACCTTAGACTGTCAATTCACTAAGGCCTGTGCAAAACAGATCATGCTGCAGAGTCAAGTCAAATCCGGTCAATCTTGGTTTGCAGAGAATTTATGTTGTTACAAAATCTTTGCAAAGGTCCCATTACTAAAATGTGCTAGGACAAAGCTGGAAAAGGTGGTTACTTCTTTAAAAAAAAAAAAGCAGAAATAAAGAGTTCCTCACCTCGATGGCAGAATGCAGCGAGTACTCGTAGAGTTTCTTGAACTCAGCTCTGATGTCCAGCAGATCGATCTCAGATCGACTTACCATAATCCTGTTCAGAGTCGACTCGTCTGTTCCACCACCCTGACAACCAGATAGGAAGTCATATATACATACATATACATATGTATACATATACATATCAATATACACATACATATATACATATATACACACATATGTATACACATATACATATATACACACATATACAAACACATACATATATATACATACATACGTATATACATACATATATATACATACATACGTATATACATACATACATATATATACATATATATACATACATACGTATATACATACATATATACATACATACATACGTATATACATACATACATATATACATACATACATATATACACATACATACATATATACACATATATACACATACATACACACATACATACATATATGCACATATATACATACATACATACATACATATATACATACATACATACATATATATACACATACATACATATACATACACATACATACATACACACATACATATATACACATACATACATATATACACATACATACATATATATACACATACATACATACATATATACACATA
>JAQNCA010000027.1:4183120-4200165 GCA_029783725.1 Acanthurus tractus
TACGATACGATACGATACGATACGATACGATACGATATACTTTATTGTCCCCAAAGGGAAATTTGTTTTGGACTCGTATGCTGCACACAACATGCCTCCACAGTGTGAGGCAAACAACATCATGAATTGCACATTAAATACGGTATGTGTTCAGCATGACCTACTTTGTCTCAGCTGAGGTATACTTCTGTGGCAGAGGATGTCAACAAATGTAGATTCATCAGTGCCCCACTTCTTCTCCCCTGCATTGTAAAGGGTCTGGTAGAAAAAAAACAAGTGGTTAGGAATATGCTCAACATGAAGACACAGTATTTTAGGATATATGAAAACAGTTCCCTTTAAAACAAAACAAGTGGGACCTTGGCGTCTTCTTTTGCCTTCTCTTCATTTACTGTAGTGCTCTCATCCCTCTTGCCCTAAAGAAAAAAGGATAAAGATCTTTTGATTTTCATCAGATGTTCTTTTCACTAGCAGGGAGAATGAAAAGATTTTTTAAGTTCCTCTTCTTTTAATACCTTTTTACACGTAAACTGTGCTTCCACTGATAACTTTACATATACAAACTCCTGTTGGGCAAACAAGCGTTGCTCAGACCAACAATATTTGTTATTCCCTCCATAAGTTTCAGTAATTGTGATGACTGATAAGATTTGTCATGTACATCACGTGTTATTAAGTCAGATAAAATGGTAAATCTGTATATGGAAACACTGTTCACAGTTCTCCTGCATGTAGGAATGACAAACCTCAGCTAGGAGGAGCAGTGCTTTAGAATAGTCTCCAGAGACTTCTTTCTTCAAGTCAAAGGTCAACTGTTTCTCTGTTTCTGTAGAGGAAAATAACCAGGACCAACTCATAACCACAATGAATAACAAAAGGACTCATATATTTTGATAAAAGTGTCCATGGTTGTAGTTTGATTGACATTTTGACATCTTAGTAATAATTTTACCTTTCAAATAGACATCTTCGAGAGCTTTGATTTGTTCATTGGATCTGGAGGCAAAGATTTCAATCAGGATGCTATCTGTGGTACCAGCTCCCTGCAACATCACACAAATACATGCTCTGTTCAGATCTTCATAATGATTCATGATTCACCAGGGAACAAAATATTTATAATAAATGGATTAAAGTAACTTATTCATTACCTGATATGTGCAGATTTACTCCATGGAATAATAAATGGGTACATTTCAAAGCTTAGCTTTCCCTGTTTAAATACATCTTAAATTCATTAATTAAATCCCTTGATAACTAATATTATGATATGATCAATAAACACAATTTAGAGCATCACTGTAGTGAGCTAAGATACAGACTGAAAAAATCTTTTTAATTCAAAAGGCTTTGAACTTTGAACTCAGCAAGAATGAGGTAAGATATGATATTTATTGTTTAGTTCAACTCCACTAGCTAAATATATTTATACAAATTCTTTAAAAAAAACTTCTTTCCTCATGCCATTATGTATTTTTAAAAAATGAGAAAAGAGAAAAAAACCCAGAAAACCAACTTTCATAGCCCGCATCACTTCATGGCAGTCGTATGCCGCGGGAGGGGTGACAAGCGCCACCAGCAGGTCCTCAAAGTCTCCATGGGTGTCCCCTTTCAGGTCCTCCAACAATGTCTACAGTATGACGTAAACACAGCACATCTGCTTTCCAGCAAGAGCAAACTCATATTTGTACAACACACAGCCACACCCATGCGAATACACTCAGATCTCTGGCCTTCAGCCACACACAGGCTTATTACCACGCAAGCACAGATATGTGGTCTTTACTTGTCATTAAAAGCTGAACAAGATGATATTTTAATGTCAAATCTGCTGGAGAATAAATCAAAGAAAGAGCTGCAACAGGTAATAAATATGGCTGAAAGTTTCAAAAGTACAAGTACTTTTAAGTGTCAGGATGTGATCAAGTTAAAATGCTAAAGATGAAACTGAGAAGTTGGGTCAGCATTAGCTTTCCCCTTTAGAATAGTGTTTGCTATGCAATCGCTTAGTTAGAGGGCTTAAATTAAAAAAAAAAAGAATTTATCTTATATTTATCTTTAAATTTAGCCAGCCAAAACCCCGACTAAAACATCTATATGAGACGGTTTTATTGGTTACAGTCAATGACACCAGCCACTACTGAGAGAAAACACTGGCTTATAATGTCTGCTGGTGATCCAATGGACAAGGTGTGTCAGACTAAACGTCAGAGTTTAATAAAAAGAGAACGTTTGCCATGCACAGGATTAGGTTAAGGTTTATGCCATGATTTAAAACTAGACATGACTCATTCAGTAACCACATATTTTTCATGAGAACAAGCTCCAGTTTTAAGGTTAAAAAAAAGTGTTATTGAAGCATAAGTAATTCATTTTAAGGCAGTTTTAAAAACACTATTTATGATAAAACTGTTTTTATCATGAAAACAGAAGTGAAATCTTACTCTGCCAGTAGCTTGCTGATAAGCTTCACAGATGAGTTGCCTCTGAGCACTACTTCTATGGGTCAAAATGTCAATAAGAGTCTTCTCTTTGGTACCTGAAGCATATTAAAATAGAAACTTGAGGAGGTGCATCAATAAACATGGAAAAGGGTATATTATTTAAAAAAAAACAAGTAACAAGTATATCACCAACCTTCAGTCTCGACTTAAGGCCTTGATACCGTGTTTGATAAAATGTTTCTTCATCATAATGTATACATTTATGTTTTTCATTTGAAAAAAAAACCCCACTTCATTCAAGTAAAAATTAAGATTTGGTTTGAGTTTCAGTTTAGACTAGCCATAACACGGCTATCTTCCCAGCTAGCTTTTTAACTAGAAAAATCTCTCCTGCTTTATCATTAGTTATCTAGTTTTTTGTCACTCTGTGAAATTTTTTATGTGCTGTCTCAAGGAAATTGCTCATCTATAGAACAAAATAATTTTTTTTAGGAGATGAAAGATGCTAAAAAGTCAGATCCTGATCTCAGTTCATTTTCAACCACATAGTTAATTTATTAACTTTGAGATTTGATGTAACAAGATATTGAGCTTTACTTGCAAGTTAACATGCCTACATATACTGTGATATTAAATGTTAAGCTACAAAGTGATATTTAGCATGTTAGCACTCTAAAATTAGCATCTGACAATCACCATGTTGCTAGCAGTGTGAAATTAACATTAGCAAAGAATACAGCACATGATCTTGTGCTGTTCTTCATTTTTTAAAATGATATTCACCCATCTATCTTGTTAAATAAAGCTTCCTTTCTGCAGGGTAAGCGTAAGAATTAGACTTTTGATGGTTAAGGTTAGCGTAGAGGGGTAGGGACTCTATTATGTTAACGAGGGTCCTCACAAGTTTTTGTTCAAGTGTGTGTGTGTTTGTACCAAGTCCTTCAATCGCCTTCCTAAGAGCAACAGCATCATCTCCAGCATCAAAGTTAGCTTTGGGCTTGATAGTTCCTCTCTCTCCATTCTAGAGAAAAGGGTGATATTAAGCAGCTATCTGTTTTATTTATTTGCTTTTGTTGTTTGAGTTTTAATAAGAACTGTCAACTAAAAGATTTAGTTGGACCTACTTTTGCCGTGAAAGAGGAAGGGGAATCCACAAGACTGTCCAACTCTTCCTGCAAAATGTTCCTAAGTTCTGTTAAAAATATATGATCAATCAAAACCTTTACATGAAATAAAAACACAGAACTTAACTTACCCATATGGAGGTCATGATGTCAGCAGGAGGTTCTTTTGAGAAAAAAAAGGACAAGATGTTATTTTGTGGTAACAAGCTTGATGTCAGCATCTCCATTCTTGATGTGATCTCCAAAAACCACAATTATAAACAGCACAAATTCAAAAATTTTGAAACTATTCCTGTGTAACTGTGCTGCAGAGACATTTAGAGAATTTGAGGTAGCTTAATCAAAATTAAAATATTTTCAATAAAAATACTAAAAAGTCATCTTAGCTCATTAGTTAACAAATTGGTCTCTTCATCTGTACAAGTTACCGCATTGTCATAGCATTTTCAGGTATATATTAATTAATTTTATTTATCTATTTTTTTTTCATAATGTGTGATGGACTAAATAATATTCTATCTAACTGTCGCCTTAAGATATTTTAGAATTTACTCGTGTCAAAATGTACCACAAGACTGACATCCTTGTCACGTTGGTTATGTTTGCCCACTATTTATTTAATGAATGCTAAGTAAATTAACCTTCAGCCTCATAAACATAACGCGAGTCAGCTGCAGTTTCACATCATTGTCAAACATACCAAACAAAAAGAAATTAAAAAATACTTTTCACTTAAACATGAACGAGTTAAAAAGTGTAAACTTAATATCCTTTGGAATTTGAATACAAAGGGAGATTCAATATATTTACCCTGGTTCAAAACACTGAATTCCAATTGGGAAGATTATTCAGGTTTTTTTAGTGAACAGCAGATTATATGATTCATTTACTCCAAATTTTTACGAGCTCTAGTCTACACTGCAAGAATACTAGAAGCAAATAGCATAAATCCAGTTTTTGCTTAGGCGATGACTTCATAAGAAAGATGTCTAAACATCTGTATACAAAGTTTTGCGTCAAACTTTAAAACTTGAAAAATCTGTTGCTTCACTAACAGCCAAACGCATAATTGATGCACTAAAATGAAATAAATTAATAGGAGATAAGGACACGACGGAAAAGCTCACCTGGATTTGTGGCTTCAACCAGGAAACTATTCCGCCACACCTTCAATCTCTGTGCAAACTGGTTGCGTCTCTTGACCTCGCCCACTCCGTAAAGCAGGTGCCGCCTTCAGGGACGGCTCCAACATTTCAATGTTACGCATTTAGAAGCCGCTCCTGAGTATAATTTCAGATTACGCAATTCTTCTTGTGTAATATAATCTTTATGCCTATAAAAATTGAAGACTCTCTGAGATTTATATGACTTTCTTTATTCAAAGGTATGATTTGCTTTTTCGTTTTCTTTTATCGTGTTGTTTTAAGGAATGAAATTTATTTTCACAACAAGATAGATTATGATTACTTTGGTGATCGCGACTTTTCATATAGCCCCTGGGTCAGAATCTGTCCAGGATTTATGTTTATGGTTTTATTCAATAGTTGATATCAGCATGTAAGCATGTGCGTTGCTTATTTAATGCTAGAATTAGCAATGTGAGCATACGAAAAGAAGGCGGAAAGATGCTAGCATAGCTGTAGACAAGTTATTTTATTGACGGTTACTAAGTGTCATTAATGCTATTTCACGGAGATTTTTACATCCTGTCAGAAATTGAGTTAAACCTTGAATTATACTAGAAAAACAAAAAATAAGACAAGTTGTAAGGATAGCATCCCTATATCAAGAAAGACATTGTAACAGCTTTGGAGAAACAGTGGAAACTTTTTTTCACACTTAGGAGAATTTTCACTTTCTCTGTCCCTAAACATTACATCCCATTTTGATGAGTTATACCAGCAAATGTCAGATCAGTACTTCACAAATTAATGGCATGTGCAAAAATGTTTGTACAATATTAAATGTACTTTTGACTCAGAGAAAATAAATAAAAGCGAAAAAAATCATGAATAAACATGAAATACAGCTCTGGTTTCAAACTTATTTTTATTACTAAAAAAGGCACCAAATACAGGCATCATGTAGATAGCGTCATAATTATTTTTCACAAAATGATAGCACCAAAAATATATTGTTATTTCCCATATTTTCCTGTTCCCATGTTGTTTTGATAGGCACACAGTCAAAAAAAAAAACAGGATGTGGGATTAGTGACGAATGGAGAGAAACACATTTCAAGGCTTGAGAGAGAAAAAGGTTTTTTTCTTTTGCAGTGCTCTCCAACCAGTGTTGTACAAAAATTACAAAATTACAGTAACTTAAACATCATGAGTACATCAGTAGCTGAGAGTTACATAATACATCATATGCGGGTAACATAATAATACATGAATGAGAAACAAAAAACATTTGAGTGAGATGTGAGTCTAGGGTAAATAAAAAAGTGGTTTTGTGTCTTTGGGTGGAACGAAGGCAGGTAGACACACATCTCTTAAAAAATACATTTAAAAAAGAGATTATTTTTCATCAGAATAGTAGTAAGGCTAAAGCATTCAGTCATGTGGATGGGATCTAAACCTTTGTTGCTCAGACTGTGGCATCTGATTTATTACAATCACATGGAAATTTCCATTTTTCACTCTTGGGGAAAAAAAGTAAAAAACTTTGGATGATTTATCTTGAAATTCATGAGCAAAAATACTGCATGGCACTTAATATTGGCAGCTGTCAGAGTACAGTACAAACAACAAAAATAAGAATTTGCATTGAAACAAGAATAATTGTCTTTTTTTTAACATGACAGTACAAATGTCTCTAAGTAAGGCTTGAAATATATGTGTTTTAAAATGCAAATAAAGTTCCTGCTCATGAGGGAAAGATGAACAAAAGTTATGGCATAATTGCACTTGAATAGGTATCATTCATTTTTTGTTATTTACACTCTGCACTCATTCAGACATGGGCAATAGCAGCCCACAGTATGTGCTTAATACTTTAACAGCAGTCAAAAACAGCTGCAGCCAATGTACAAGTCCCTCCACAGAAAAATTTAACTTAACCCAGTTTTATAGCAAATGTATCTGCACAAACAGTGAATAGAAAGAATAAATGCAGAAAAGGAGAACCTATACATTGGCTACCACTCTACAGTAGTGACATTTAGTAGCAGTGAAATGACTCAATGCAGCAGAGAAGTGTTTTTTTCCCAAAACAATCACCAGTGTCTGAGCTACCGTTCACCATTTTGGTGCTAAAAAGTATGCAAATGTTAAGTACAACAGTTATAAAATTAACAACAGTTTCAGGTGGAGTTTGGATGATCAGATGCAGATGTTTTGGCTGTTTCGTGCGGTTGAGAGGTGTGTGGATTCCTGAGGTAGCCCAAATGCCAAATGATTAAATCACTACGTAGCTGTCTGCACATCACACTCTTCCCTTTTTCAAAGTGGTATAAAAATACATTAACAAACATCTCGTTCTTTAAGTACAAACTTTCTTTTAGAAAATACCATATTTTAACTTTACTTCCTCCTTCCCCTCTTTCTCTCTTCTTTTTTTCCTCTCCCGTGTCAGTGTTTCAAACCTCAGTGCCGTCGTTGAGGTTGTTGTGAAGTTTGACTTCCAGGTTGACCTGTTTCACCTTGGCCTTTCCACTGGGCTCTTGGTTGCGGTTGAGGATGTTGACGTTCCGAACGGTGCAGTGTTTGGTGCTGAAGTTCTTCTCCACACACTTGTCCATGCACACCTCCACCTTGGTGTTGAGTGGATACTCCTCATACACTTTTGGAGCCTTCTTGCTCTTCTTCTTTGCCGATCGGCGGCAGCGACGGAACAGGAAGCAGGAGGCCAGCAGGACCAGGACCAGCAGGGTCACAGCAGCCACCCCACCGCCCACTGAGCTGCCCATGTGGGCGTTAAAGGTGGCGGAGGGCCCGACCTCCAGACGGAGCGACTTCATGTTGGTGCCGTTCTTCACCTGGTCGCCCTCATTGTCGTAGATCAGTGACTCATCCAGTGTCAGACGCCCGCTGCGGTCCACCAGGTCACGCTTTGAGCGGCTCAGCTCATAGGTCACTGAGCGCTGAATCCTGGGGCTGGATCGTGACTCTGGGCTGATCACATAAATTACCTGCAGGTACCACTGGTGCCCCGCCTCCACCTGTTAGCCAACAGTGTGAAAAAAGGAAGAGGTTAACAACTGTTTTTTTTTTAATGAACCAGCCCTCTATTTCATACGGCTGGACTTAAATAAGTCCCACTTTTTATTTTTAGGCCCCATCATTAAAATTGGTCTAGAACCGCCACTGTTCCCTTTAAAGACACTTTTTTTACCTGTTGTAAAAACTACACCTTCTTAACCAACTGAACATTAGATTTTTAAGAGTTCTCTACTTATATGGCATTGCACTTCTGTAATACTTCCATACTCTTGGGAGATAAAACAGAAAAAAAAAAAAGCAAAAAACAAAACCGTCACAGTGAATCACAGAAATCCTGGTGCCCACATCACCCATAATGCAGCTTTTCTGCTAAATGTTTGATTCAGAGATTTTTTGTTTTTTGTTTTCAATTACAAGAGTCTTTGTGTACAAACACAATGTCTGTGGCAACAATTTTGCAGCCTGTGGGCTCACATAAAGTTGACCTGACTGTGATAAATGACACTGATAAAACACAGGTGGTTCCACACACCTTGTAGAGAGCATCAACCTTCATTGTAAAGCCGTCGACGCCCGGCATGGCTGTCATGGACTGCAGCTCTGGGATGTCTGAGGCAAAGTTAGCCTCAAAGGGAACATCATGGAAAAACTTGTCACATACGTCTGGCTGCTTACGATCCTGCAAAAGCATGAAGAGAAAAAAATAAGAACAATTTCACAGTTGCTCTGGCGCAGTATTTCTGCTCAACACAACAATTGTTTGTGAGCAGCATCAGACAGAATTTACATGGTGAAGAATGTCAGTAATTTAAATAACCCACAGGCTTTGAATGTTTGATGCTACCCTGCTGAGAAGTGGGACTGGTTGGACTGGTGTTGCAAGTAAAAAGGAATATCTGTGTGTTAATGTGTGTGTGTGTTTGTTTATGGGGGTTATTAACCGGCTTTGCACAGTCATAGCATTACAGGAAGACTCAGGTTATCGTTAGTTATCTAAAGAGAAATGTGTTAACCAAAATGTCTGATGTGCTCTTTCTGCTTGAAAGGATAGTAAACTTGGTAAATGGTTTTTGGCAGTTAACAATTTATAACCATTTTTCCAAAGATACAAGACCTTTGAACAGAAACATAAAAAATTAGCAGCTGGCCAGAGCTAGTTTGACAGACACTGTTGGTACACTTAGACATTCACTGGCTGTAAGATCTTTATAAAATCAAAATGGGTACAGAATAAATGGGTAAAATGTTTGATTCTGTTTGAAGGACAGAGACATTATATGCAAGCTTCAATCAAACATCATCCTTCATGGCCAGACTGGAAATCTTCTCTTTTGCATCTCTTCTGCCTTTCTAATTTTATGAAAATTTAGTGGTGCCATTGTCTCTCCAGCTGCTGTTGCAGCTGGGTTTTCCGCCAAACAACAATTTCCCCAAAGGACACAGAGCAACACAGATTCTCCTATCTCATTTCCTCATTTCTCATAGATTCTCTTATTTTCCTGTTAAAAGTATATTTTATGTGTGATCTTATTTTTATAAGAGGTCAGTCTTTTTTAAAATGGTCTCCTTTTCTTCATGTTCTTTTTGTGTTTTAACATTAACAGCCTATTGGGCTTAGTAAGAACAGTATTATTGTTCAGACTCAACACCTGCACTATTCTTGTACTGGTGGAACTATTGCTCTTGATTTAAAAATATTTATATTATATTTATTTCATTGTGACTACCATTACTGTACAAGTCTTCTTATTATGTCCTCCTTTTCCCCAGATTGCATATGTTTACACAGACCTTCAGATAACAAACCTCTTTTACATAATAACTGAAAAGTGAAGTTTTTTGGTGGCTGAATGATAACTCAATCTGACTCTTCAATAGTAACACTGATCATTTTATAAAAACCTTATTAGAATTTATGCCCAGATTGCCAGATACATCATATGTTGTTAAATAAGGCTCTTTAAACCTTTACCACAGAAAAATAAACAAATAAAATGATTGTACCAGCAGTAGGAAGCGATGTTTGAGGTGTTTGTTTGGCTGGATGCACCCGTACTGTGGCCCCTCGTTGTACAGTGTCCCTGTGGGGTCAAAGAAGGGAACATATCCGTCCCTGCCAGTGCAGAGATAAACCTTCTCCAGCTGCAGCTTGTAGGCTGCATTCAGGTTCTGCTCAGGGTTCCACAACACCCTTCCATACAGAGTCTGACCTGAGGGGGGCAGCAATGGGACAGGTTGCACATTATTTGTGCATGTGCAAAAGACTGCTGAGAACTTCAAAATCTACAATACTGGAACAATACTGAAATGCCTTGATATGTACAAAATGGGACACACACAAAGATATACACACAAAAAAGCGTTCTTTTGCATCAATGACTCATAATTATATAGAAAAAGTTTAAAGTACTAAGCACAATAATTACAGGACAGCATGTTGTAAAAAGTTGCAGGGAAACTGAGTTCACCCAAAAAACAGCTTGTATTCTTTGCTAAACATTTCTAAAAAGTCTCTTTTAAGTAGGTTAGTTCTTTTTCTCTCCGGTCATACCCATGGAGAACGCTCCTTTGTAGTCCATCTCGGCCATGGAGACATCAGCTGTGGCGGGGTCCATCATAAACACCTTTTCATTGTTGCACAGTTGGAACTCAGTGTTGAGGGAGTAAACCACAGGAACAGGTCGGTTGGTCTGCTGGAAAGCGATCGGCACCAAAAACCTGTCATGAAATAAGGAGAAATAGTTCAGGATTCAAGTGACCTGCCAAAATGTAATTTGTTGTTCTCTTGCCACGATGTCATCGTCAAACCAATGCTCCTTGGAATTAAGTTGTATTCAAGCAGGGACGTACTTCTCTGGAGCATGGGCTGTGCAGGACAGAGGTTTGTCACCAGGGTCGATCCAGGGCTGAGTAGGCTGGACAGTGCAGGGGATCAAGAAGACGGTGTATTCTCCAGAATAGTCCTTCCTGTAAAACACACATTTAGACAACACCAAAGGATTATTAGAAAGGACCAGAAAGCTAAACAAATGAATCAAGGGGCTTATGCAGGATCCCTTTGAAAGCCAGGAGATAATGCGTTCTTTTTTTTTTTATTTTTGAGGATTCTTACAGAACTGGCTATCCAATAAGAAATTTTGTGAAATTCTCAGCATCACCCTCCAACTAACGTCTTTTTTATGTAGCTTAAAATTTGACTGGCTACTGCAATTGTCAACTAAATGACACTGCATTTTGAAAAAGGTTGAATTATTAAAACCTAACAACTGATTATGATGTATTATGATGTAGTTATTCCCATCCAGATGAACAATAAATGTTAGTATGAGTGAAATACTTCAGTCAACCTGAACAGTAGTCTGTGGATGGACAGACTGACCTGCTGTAGGAGCTGGTGGCCCTCCACAGCTGGTACGGAGAGTCAAAGGTCTGAGCACTCCACAGCAGCTGAATGTCAAACTCGATGCCTCCGAGATGGTCGGGAGCCATCAGGTGGGACTTGTGGCCTGGCAGGGTGTGGTGTTCAAGGACAAACTGACCTGGAGGAAAGAAAAAGGAAAGAAATACTAAGTGGACTCGCTAAGAACATCCTTCGCTTTACAACCACTAAACAAAGACTCTGATATTGCTTTTCATCCATTTTTACGACAACTATAACAACAAGAAGTATATTTGTGGTAGGACAAAAGATTTTCTAAATACATATCATTGAGGTGTGGACTTTGCCTGGACCCTACCATCTGAAATATCTTGGTGGATGATGGGAACTAACCTCTGAATTTGGCGTGGGTTTTGAACTCAATCACCAGCCGTCCGTCCTCTCTGATGTAGATCCTGATGATCTGCAGTCTTGCTGAAAGGACGCTGTCTGTCTGGATACCTGCAGACACAAAACACCCACCGAGGAAGACAGAGGTCAAATCAAGAATAAAGCAGTGGTGCAGACTTATATTACTAATATTACTAACAGACTAACATTTTGAAAAGAAAAGCAACAAATCAGGATACTCATCATTTCACAGATGTCAGATGTTTGTTTACACTGCTATAACATTATTTGTCTGCACTTTATTTTAATACTTACGTTAAATATCAGTTAGTTAAAGCTGTTTAGAGTATAAAGGTCAGCAGAAAAGTGACTTTAGTGTGTATTATGTGTAAAAATTATGTATTCATTTAAAAGTACAATTTCCACTTAATGTTTGTATGTACTGAAACTTTGTTGCTGTATTTTTAAAATAGTTGTCTAGAAAATAAAGATTCTTGATATTCATAAAAGTCAAAAGCTGTAATAAAAGATCAGTTACTCATAGATTTTAATTTGTGATACACAGATTTGCTTTAACCAAACTAGATGGAAGCAGATCCTTAAGAAATGCAAAATATCCATCATTTACTCATTAAAAAAATTGTGATTTTTTTTTTTTTTGGCCCTGCTGTGTTTAGTTCTGACCTGTCCTCCACAGCACGGTGTCATAGAAGAACGAGAACTCCATCTCAGTGTGATGCTCCAGAGATGCCCAGCCTCTGGGTGCTGTCACATAGATGTAGGACACATAGAGTGGAACTTGCACCGTCAGGAAGGACTGAGCCGAGTCCCGAACCTGAAGGATAACAACACGCTTTAATGTGGGTTTTCATATCAGGATATATGTAACTACTATGACTGAGCACCCCCTTTTGTTGACAGCAAGGCTTTATGAACTGTTGCAGATAACTTGTACTTTTTTTGTATTTTTTATGTCTGGCTGTCACACAGTGGTCATCCACAGGCCTTTAACTGTCTTATGCACCTGAAAATCAGCCGTGACAGAGCCCCCGCAGACATCAATGAGCTCCGTCATGTCATAGTAGGCATCAAAGGTCCAGATACAGCTCTTGAGGTTGAGGTGCTTATAAAGCTGGATGCTCCTGGGCTCCCTGACATTGGGGTTAAACTGGTATGGACGGTCATAACCAGGCCCTAGAGAGATGCTGTCATAGGATACATCATCCAGGAAGCCTGTTTCTGTAGAGGAAGATCACCAAAGTTTGTATCAGCTGAAACAGATCAAAAAATCTTTGTGCCATAGTCACACAAAATAATCATTTGTTATCTAAATAAAGTTCTGGTAAATGTTTAAGCACCATTTCAGTCTAGTGTTGTTGTGTTGTTATGTGACTAACCGGAGAGACCCTGCAGGTCTTTGAGGGTAACGAGGTTGGAGCAGATGTGCTGTTGTCTGTAGATGGACTCTGACAGCAGGAAGTGCAGGTTGTGCAGCGGCATGGTGGACACAAGAGGGAGCATGCCGTCTTGATGAGGAATCTGCACTGAGATGTGGATACTAATAGAGACATACAGAACAGAAAGAACAAACAAAAAGTCGCCTTTTGGTCAAGACTCCTTGATGCAGTTTAAATGGTCACCATAAGGTGTCTCTGCTCACCGGTTGGGGTGCTCCTTGTGCTTGACATCTAGGTATTTGAGCGTGGCGATAAAAGACTGGGCCTGGAATCCCCTGGCGGTTCCTGTGGTAACAGGCGTATGGCATATGGAGCCCTCTGTGCCAATGGTGGCGATATTGCTTCTTAACGGTGTTCCTAGGTGACCCGCCTTGTCTCTGGCCTGAGCAACACAGCGGACGTGAAAGCGACGGCTGAAATAAATACTGTCCAGGACCTGAAAGGGATGACAGTAATGGTGAGCCATGAGAGACTGGAAGATAGACCAGTAGAGAAAAAATTACAGGGCATTTACTGCATTTTAGTGATTTTTTAATTTAAAACATTAACTTAGCCAGTGATTCTGATAATTAGGCTGGAAAAAGTGTTTCACTTCCTTCAGTAGCTGAAAGTTCCAAGCGTGCAGCTCTGCTAGTTGACTTTGGGTGTGGTCAGAAATGTGCTGTGTGACGTCACCTATTGGTTTTGGAGTATTTTGGAGTCTTGAGTTTGGCATTTTGGCTGTTGCCATCTTGGTTTTTGTCAGAACCAGAAGTGACCATATTTGGGCGGGAACGGGCTGGAGAGGATACATATTTCTACCATTGTGTTACATCTGTAACCAACTCAGCAGTGATGTCATGATGTACTGACATATGTACTGATGTACTGTGGAGTAATTTCCATCTCAACTGCAAGTTGAACCACATAAGGGCTCCAAAATATTCAGTTTATCTATTTTTCCCTGTTTATAAGATCCTTTAGTTTCATCTTCATCTCTGATTGTTTTTGGGAGTTTTTTTGGACCAGCCCACTAAGTTGTAACATCACTCAGCACTAAATCCAGTCTTTATTTGTCCCTCTAGATTAGCTTAACGTTGGAGATTTGCACATCTAAAACTCCATCTGCTAGATGCAACAGTCTGCGTCCTTGAGCACCAAGCTGTTTATTCATTATAACTTCAAATATTACACTTTAATGACAAAGGGGTTAAGGAGGTGCAGCTCTATTTTTACACTTGGTAAGTTTATCTTTACAGATCACTAAGCTAGAACATGCATGCACATGAAACATAACAGGAACCACTTTGTTTGATTGTTTTCAGAGCTCCTTCTTTCTCTTCTCCATATGCTGATATTTAGAAGCTTTATTCCTTTTACGAATAATCAACCCACCTTATGGTTGACGCTGGTGTAGGGGGTTGTATCTGTGACAGTCTCAAAGGGGGATCGGGCACCGCTGGTGTCGGTGGGTGCTGCCACTTCCCAGGAGAAGTGAACTTGAGTCTGGTTGATGCCAGCCTCCTCGCAGCGCTCCTTCATCACTGAGTACTTAGGGTAGTGAGGATCACAGGGGGTGACGCACACCAGAGGATAACCAGGAGAGGGCGCCTTCTTACTGCCTTCTCTGGTCACCTCCTGGACGTGATCGTAGTCAGCAAGAGAGACCACCTGAGGAGAAAGGAGGATAAGTAATGAATTCAGCTTTTATTTATTCACGATTGTAATTTCAATGCCGTCCAGATGAGGTGGGCTGAGCACAAACACAGCATGAGATGAGACTCCTGCTGAGGTACTATAAGCCTGTTGGGGTCACTTCACCCACAATATAACATTTTAATGGCATATAAACAAAGCTGAACTAAAGATGTGGAAGCTGAATTGCATCAAAAAAAAAAATAAAACAACCTGTAAACAAATGCATGAAGGAAAATGCCTCCTATGTTTTAGCATTTACTGAATATGCATAAGTGCAGAGGAGTGCTTCTGCCAGGAGCAGAGATGTTTTCTGTTTTTTAGCTTCAGGCTCTCTAAGTGTTAAAAACATGGTTAGCTCTTATCACAGCTGGAAACAGACAAAAGCTTGCATTCACTGTTGAAAACCATCTTGCATTAAGTCACTAAAGCTGTTCAAAAAGTTGCCTAAAACACTTTCACTCTCCCGCTTTACATCTTTATGTTGCTTGTGTGTAATTAACAGACAAACTGGATGATTAGTAATGTCTTAGCTGCTGTTATCTCCTTTAAAGCCCACTGAACCAGTTGTTACATTTAACATGTCTTACAATAGGAGTGGCAGGTAGGATGAGGCTGCCCGAAGCCTCCTGGTCCAAAATGGTCACAGTTGCCATAGTGATCTCCCCAAGAACTGCCTCTACAGGGTCGTCAGGGCCAAGGACCAATGAGAAGGACTCGTGCCACTCCCTGTCCTCATTGGACAGAATCTCCACTTTGAACAGGATGTGGTCCATTCCTGCAGAGTGAAGCGAAGGGAGATGTTTAAACTACTTTACAAAAAAATAATCTCTTAGAAAAGTTGTACCTTAACTGGAAATCAACTGCTTCTCTGTATTAGTTCAATGTGAAGTTTTGTCACTAACCAGGTGTGAATTTGAGCACCCGGCTCTTGGGATTGTAGTCGACTCCAGACTGAGCTGATCCGTCCCGGGTGCTGCAGCGGATCTTAGAGGTTCGATCCAGATCCCCTCGACGGATCACTTTGATGTTGAGCACCTCAATACCATCAGGACCAGGAGGCTCCCTGACCTGGTAGGATGCCTGCTCAAACTCGATGGTGGGAGCTGGAGGAACAGGAGAGGGTGAAAGGTTACAATACTGCCCTCTGGTGGTGATTTGCTTGTACATGTCATGGACTGAACATATTCATTTGTACATTAAGAGATAAACTCAGTTGCTATTTTATTTGCTACACATGGATCAGTCTAATAGAGTTCGATACAACGGTCCTGCAATAAAATATCATTTAAAGTTTATTCACTAATTCAACTGTATGATCATATTTGTAGGATGTTCATCCATTTTTATTAGGTTAGTGTTTCAGTGAGGTTTGCTGTTGGTTTGAAATTAATTAGTTTAAGCTTATTGTACCTACAAAATAAAAAAATGTATTGGAGCTCATTCCTTGGGGAATAAACCAGTGTTAAAAAGTTTTTTAAAAAAGACATTATTAAATTGCTTTGTTACAGAAATGTCCAATATCAGAGGTGGTGTTAAAGGTGGCTTTAAATATATGTAGTCTGGGAGAGCAGACTCTTCCTCCCATCTCTACTTACAGCAAACAACATGATATTTAATATTTAAGAATAAACAATATTTACCTTAAAAGTCTACAAAAAGATGCTTCATTTAGAACTTATCTATGAGAGCTGAATGCAATCTGTGCAAATCCATATTTTTAGCTGAGATTCTTTTCCAAGAATATTAATTTTTCTAAAACAACATTTAACTGTGTAATAATATAGACTAAAATTTATGACTTTCAAGATCTGGAGAAAGAAGGCAAATCAAACTCTTCCAAACACTTTCTCTCTCATAACCAAAGAAAGCTGTGATTGCAGCAGGACTACATCTTAACACCAGTAAACTCTCTGCTGTATGTGACTTATGAGTCACTTGCTTACCATCTTCATCGTTTGTGATGGTGATGGTAACAATGTCACTAGCGCCCACCATGGCACCGCTCCAGTGGTCCCCCAGCGGTGTCCCAAGATGCACCTGGAACTCCTCCTCGGGCTCAAAAACAGAGTCGTCATTTATGTGAACTGTACAGTTTTTGACCTTTTCTCCTTTGAGGAAAGTGATGCGCGACTCGTCAGCGTTCCTCCTCTCCTCAAAGTCATCCATCACCATGGCTGACATGGTCCGAGTGAAACAACGCACTGATGACTTGAAGGACAGGTCACCTGTGCGGATGATGGGGATGTGGAGGACATTGTCTTTCTCCTTCACAGTGTAGGAGCTCTTCTCAAACTGCATGCTGGGAACTGAGAGAAGGGAAGATAGCTGTGAGAGATCTAATTCTTAATTTTGAAAACTGGTTGATATAATCAGTATATCAGTCACGCAGACACGGGAAGCCTCAAATAAAT
>JAQNCA010000027.1:4226505-4243735 GCA_029783725.1 Acanthurus tractus
TATGTTATTAATGTAATACATTAATAACATACAACATGTAACATAACTATACAAGTTAGAGACAAGAGACAGTTCCAACCAAGTTGAATGAGAATACTTTTAAATATGTGTCTATAATCAAACTCGTCCCTCTTAGTGTACAAAACCATACTCTTTACCGACACTTCCACATACACTCACAAACACACACACATGCACACACACGCACTCTCTCACACACACACACACACACACACACACACACACGCACACATGCACACGTACTTACTGTGAGACTTAACAGCTCCCTGACAGCCTCATCAATTCAACTCAAGTCTTTAAACAGGCTTCAGTGATGGATTTGGATGCTGAGCTTGTTTAGGCTGAAGGACAGTGCTGTTTTTTATTTTTCTGAGATGAAGTCATGTGCAGATCAAGGATGGTGGTTTAAAAGAGCCGCTATGTTAGATGGCCCATTTTGAAACCACTGATGGAGCGTGCAGCTGTAAAGTCCTCCTCTCCTCTATTTCCACCACCACAATCCAAACTTAACTTAACCACCAACTTTCATCAATTTTTACTGATGACGAAGAGCAGCTGGAATAGTCAGTGTGTTCTGATCTTTGGGTTGAAAAGTGGACATGAAAATCCAAATACTGCAGGCTTAAATATATGCATGTCATAAACTACCACAAACCACACACCCCAAAAACCTGCTTGATTCAAGATATAACATGTTAAGATTCACAACCATCAGTTACCTGGATGTCAATTTCCACATTGAAGGCTTCAGTCTGACTGTGTCCATCGCTGATGTAGAAGCTGAAGACATCCTGCTTGGCCTGAGCTTTGCCTCTGCTGTTCTGGACGTAGAAGATGTGGTCCAATGTCAGGTCCTCCACAGAGAAGGGCACATCAGGGCTCACAACCCGTGAGCCGCCAGCGGAGCCTCCTGGTGGACGGAAGGATGTAAAGACAGTTATAAGAAATCTAAAATCTTTTTTTTTTTCTCTGTGTGTCATTTCATTACTACTTATTGTAAAAACACCCATTCATTTATATCTCCAGCTGTGACTTCACATTTTTCTAGCACTTTGTAAACTGCTTTACCATCCTACAACACAAAGTCATGAGCTTCTCCTGCAGAGACATGGGGAGACAAACAGGGAGACATCACTCACAACATCTAACAGCTGGAATTACAGCAAAATGTGTTGTCCCCCCCCCCCCCTGCAGTTGCCTGCAGTTTAAATGTGGGATGGATGCACCGAAACATTTCCACATTTCCCGAAAAATTCTCACACTCCTTTCACTAATAAGAATCATCTCGAATCTGTAAAATCAACCTTGAAATCTCTGAATTTGAGACCACATGTGAGTGCGTTTGTCACAGGAAATGGATGAGCAGAGTCAGGGCTCTGCAGGGAACAGCCAATGTATGTATTTTTAAGAGTGTAAGATTCTTGTGTGCGTGTGTGTAAATCACATCACATCTCTATCATCAGGTTCTTTAGGTGAAGCGAGGGAGTTGTCGAGGGACCTCACGGAATTGTAATCTCGATGGAAAATCGCCTGCATTCACCACAGACACCCAGGAACATCATGTGGGAGTCCATTTTTTTTCTAAAAAAGCCTATCTGCTCATTTCACAACAGAAACAGTGCTGACACCTCCACCTTCCTCTGATTGAACAAGACAAATGAAATGTGTGTAGCTTCATATGGAAAGACACACAGGAAATGAGTTTTTCGGGGCTGTGAGGCGCAGATGTGTTGAGTTAAGCAAATAGGGAACATACATGATATTAATCCAAGAAATCTGTCATTTCACAGTGAAAAATACATCTAATCACTTCTTTCACACCTTCAAATATTTCTCAGATTTCTTGCTCAGAAGTTTTACCTTTGGTTGCCTCAAAGGAGAAGTGTCATGTATTGAATATATTTAAGGCTTCAGGATGCTTTGCAATAATCTCATTTTGCTGTTTAGCAGAGAGTGTAACCAAATGCACTGGGAAAAAAAAAAGAAAACTACAGCCTGGTGTGTATGAATGTGTACATCAGTTAATGACCACACATACATGCAAAATGTGTCGTCATTGTTTGAATTGAATGCAAAGGAGTGAATAAGTGATTGATCATTTAATGGAAAGATTAGAGCCCCATTGGCTGTCCCTTAAGCTCTCCTCTTACTTTACAGAACTAAACAATTGCAAGCAGCAAACAATTGGCTTGCAAATATGGCTGCTTTTAGAGCCTTATTAGTTGTGGGGATATAAATGGAAAGTGTGACACTAGAGGAAAGGCCAGAGGCTTATTATTATTTCAGCTCTTAAAAAGGAAAATGCATATTATCAGAGAATGTCTTTAGTGCATCTGCCTCTGTTCTAACTACACAAATGTAAATGCTCATGTTTTCTTAGAGGCTGTTTTGCATAAAAATGCAGCTCACGTACAAAAGTGCACATTCTATTCTGTATTTTTCTGTGTATGTTTCAATAACTGGAATGCAATCATGCAAATGTAGGGCATCAGCAGCATATGAGCAAATGTTGTCTGTGTTTCCGTGCCCCTGCACATCAACACCACGCCAACGGGCAACACACTGTCAGTGACGCCCGCCGGCCTCCCCTGTGCATCGGTGGCAGCAGCAATTCAGTCACCTCACAGTGCGAGTGACTCTGCTGAATACCAACGACCGTCCCTCTACTTCAGCAGTCATCACGGACAGTCACCTGGGACCTGGAGAGAGGAGACTGGTGCCAGCTGCTTATCTACAGCAGCAGGCAATGTTAATATCTAACTTTATGCATCCTTCATTGCATCTGCAGATGACTCTTTTTTATGTAACATGTAATATGCCAGGTCTCATTTGTATAATTATGGCTTCACATCTATTATTAAAAAATACGCCCCTTTCCATATCCACTCAGTATGCAAATATTCTACTGTTATTGAATTGGTTAATGTTACCTATTTCAGTGTGACTATTGCAAATACAAGAATAGAAAGTTTGAGTTTGCATAGGCACAAAATTTTACGTCTAACCTTATAAAATAAAAAAAGTTGTAACTAGCTTTCAAGGTTTTGAATTTGAAAAAGGTGTATTCAAGGTAAAACAGCCTTTTGAAGCAGCCTTTTAGCTCTATGTACAGCCTTTATCACCCAATTAAGGTCACTCATTTGTCATGAAGTTGGTTCAGTTTATATAATGTGGCCTAAAGATAACATCAGTCAGGCTCTCTTAGGTGTCATGGCAGGATGTTCCACACTAGTCTATTAAAAAATGAATATTTTTGGCACGAATGTTATTGTTGGGCAGTGTTTTGTTCATGTGGTCATCGTACCTCAGAGAAGTGGACAGTTAACTGTTCAGCTTTGTACTTTAACATCCTGCATTTAGCCCATATGGAGGAAAATACTCTGCATGTCGATCATAAAACTCTAAACAGTATTTTCCATTGTGGGCAGTTTGTAATGAACACAGAGGCAATTTCAGACACTTTTATTCTTGACTGTTTTATTTTGCTGCATGAATCTTGTGTCACTTTGGTGTTATATTTGATTTTTCAATTCCACCCTGCTCTTGCAATGATACATTTTCAACTCATCTCACCTTTTTCCTCTTTTTCAAACAGTTTCATCGCTGGGATAAAAGAAAGTAAAGCAACGGTTGAGCAAGCATGCAGTCAAAATGGGGACTTCAACAACGGTCCCATCTGTAGTCTGATATCTGGCAGCGCTAATCCACAACATAATCAGGCTGTGACAGATGGCAGCAGCACCGCAGATAATTCAGCCGGCACTGTATGCATACAAGTGTGACATAAATAGAAATGTGAAAATTTACAGAGTTGTGCAGGTGTGACCTTGTGAACAGACTGTATCACATGTTCTCATACGAGCATGTTTTGTCTGATCGTGTTCTGATTTGTGACCCTGCATGAGCCTCAGGAAGATGAAAAGACACCTGTCTGCTACAAAATCCACCTCACAAATGCTAACAGAACACACACATACACACACATTCTCACACACACACACCAAAATCTAACCTTTGTTGGTGTTTTCGATAAAGCCGTACTTTGGAGGACTGACAAGCCAAACCAGCAGGTCCTTTCTTGGAGTGTCAAGGTCCGACACGATGATGTGATTGGTCGAAAGCTGCACTCGACCGCCCTCTTGGACCTTAACAACATAATATAAAGGTAAGCACCATTGGTCCATGTGTTTTTTACAGACCTGCAGAAGGTGGGCTGGTTTTCAAAAACAGAGGTGAAAGTTAGGCTCTACATAGTCAGACATTTGGAAGTAGTAAAAATCTATTTGGCATTTTATTTCCCTTCCACTTTAGAATAAAAGGTCAAAAGTCTGAACTCTCTTTAAATGCTTTTTTTTTTTAAATTTATTAGCTGATTTGTTACCAGTGTTAGAGAAACAGGACACACAGAAAACAGACCGATGTACTTTGGTTCAAAATCAGTCAATATGAAGGTATCTAATGATAAACAGCCTATAGAATGATGCAGCTGGTGAAGCTTTTTTAAAAGGGTCAGGAACAAAAGCTGCAGAGGTCCAACAAGTGAATAAATAACCTGACACAACCAGTGACATCGGATTCAGTTGAAAGGTTTTTTTTGTAATTAATGTTTCAATAGTTTTTTAAATATTGTGTCTGTTGGAGGCTGTATATTTATTCCCATCTCCTGCTGAACCAAGTCACCTGACTCTCTCCTGTCTTTTTTGTTCTTTTTTTAATTTAATGGATTCAACTTAATTTCTAATCTAAAATTATGCACACATGAACACTAACAATATAAAAATTCCTTGCTTTGCTCTTTGTCTGATTGTTAATGTATTTATTATAACTTATTTTTTGAGATTTTTGTACCAATCCCAATCTGAGCTTTTTAATCATGAGGAAATGCTACACAAACACAGAGGCAGTAGAAACTTTGTTTTCAGTCTTAAAATGAAGTTATGTGTTCTTCAGTTTTCCAAAAACAAATCAAACTGTTAACAGGAGTAATCACTGGAGAAGTTCCGCTTTGTGTTTTATTGCAATGGATTTGTTGCTTAAGACAAGTCTTCTCCATTTTCTCTGTTTAAAAGATAAGAAAGGGCTCCCAGCTAACTGAAGGAGAGAATTCGAAGTGGAGACCTTTGAGACTTTGCTTTATATCTCTGACAAGGGGCGGTGCTGCAGCACTAAGGCATCGTTCATCCCAGAGGAAGGTTCAACATTGAGTACTCGAGTAACCTTCATCAGATCTGACATCACATTTCCCCTCCTCCGCCAGGTGTCTACACAAGTGGAGCTATGCTCTCTCTCAGGCTGTTTCAGCACATTCTTGATCCTTTCAAGACATGTTATACATTTTTTACAGCCAAAGAAAAAGAATGCAATAAGAGTGGAGCAATAAGTTACTCGAAGTAGTTCACTGAAGCATCAGATGTATGTCTGATAAGCAAGAAGAAAAGAGGAGATTCAACTAAGCTGACAGTGATTATGTATCAAAATAAAAGACAATTTTCTGTGTTCGTTTATATGAGACCAATGACTCTTTGAGATAACTGAAAGAAAAGAAATGTCTAAAAAAAGGCAAAACAGATATCGAATAACTGATTGGACCCTCGCTATCTGAGAGGCAACGTGTGACAGCGTGTTGTGGTTTCCTCCACTTCATTTGTCTCGTTAATGACTGTTTCTAAATACAGCAGCTACTATAAACAACTCCAAAGAGTATTTTAGGAATTTCAGTCTCTAATGAGCAGGCAGAGTAATGAAAAGGAAATAACAACATGCAGCTCGTGTGTGGAATATTGTTTATGGACTGTATCATCTGCAAAATGATGATTTTGCCTATATTTAGGATAATTTTAGACTGTGTGTGTATAGGTTTCAGAACTTGTGTATGTAAGCTATATCACAGAGTTTTGTAATATATGCTGTGTGTGTGTCTGGTGTGTGTGTGTGACCACCTTGATGCCACTGTGGACTGTGACCACCGGTGGCTGTTTAGGTGTGGAGGTAATGGTGATGGTGCACATCTGGTTGTCAAGGCGATTATTGTCTCCGTCATAAACAACAAAGTGGAAGATGTCTGTGACTGGCTGGCTGCCCGTCTCCAAGGAAGTGATGTACCTGGAGATGGAGATACAGGTTAGATTAATTTTCCAAAAAGAACATTTTTACATTGAATGTTGTTTGAAAACTTATTTGTTTGATGCAACAACTCTCATCTCCTGAATCCATAAATGTCTGAGTATTTGTTCATGTGGAGTTCACTGGACCGATAACAGACTCAGAAAAGCTTTGCATTTGCCCTCCCAAAACGATACAGCTGCTAATCTCTGCAAAGTACTAATAAAATTGAAATCCATACAGATGTAATCTTCTCTAATCCCATTTAATTCTCATAAAACAATTCCCGGCTCTTGTTTGTAGAAGCCAACGCCACAGAGACCAAACTAATAGAGGCGATTTGAAGACTGCCCCCGGAGATTGTCCTGCGCTAAAGCTAATCAGGGCTCGCATTATGGAAATGAGGCCGTAAGTATCTGAATATGTATGTTTCATCTTAGCGCCTCTCACTTGAGGCCCTCAGAGCCTCTTGCAGGTAATATCAGAGAGATGCTAATTGGCATTGCTTGTGCCAAAAGGCTGAGTCATTGGACATAATGGGAGAAAGGCAACTAAATAATTTCCTGTTAATTCATTTCTTTCCTTACTGGGTTTTCTGTAATGTTAATGTTTGTAGAGCTCTCGTCTCATGAGGAGAAACATTAGGATGAAGGAAAACAAACATCTTTGCAAAATATTACAGCTTGCTCTTGTTTTCGACAGGGATGCTGAGGAGAGAATGATCCCCGTCGACTTGGCTGTAATCAGAAAAACTGATCATAACTCCGGCTGCAGCATGAAGAACCCTCCAGTCCCTGTTATCTCAGTCAAGTGTCAGTGGAGTGCAGTCAATGCCAGACTTTTCTTTGAAAACAGCCTCTTTCCAGAATCCTCTCAGTACCTCTGCTAATGAAAATGACACCGCTCATGTCCTGAAAAAACCTCTTGACTTCAGTCTAAGTGGTTTTAACTTTTGTTAGAGGAATCGAAACCCCTCTGTGGATTCATGGTATGATGAAACACATTGAATAGTTTTTTAAACATGGAGTATAAAGCCAAAGTGTCTGCAGGATAAGGTGAAAACAGATTGGGATCCTCATTTTACTACTAAAAGTTCATAAAAAAGTTGTTATCATGAGGGAGCTGTTAACGGAAACCTTTTTTTATACTGAAGAACGAGAAATATGCTAAATCACTCTCTTCTTTCCCATTGACACTCATGAAACTTTATTGCTTTTACAACAGATTCTGGAAATATCTAAGGGTTTTTGAAAGTCATTTTTTGGTTAATAGCTGTAGATTTTATCCAGATACTCTGTTTTTACAAGTCTCTAAAAATTCCTGCACTGAAACTGAAAATTCCTTTGGGTTCTTTTAATTGCCTGTTTTAGAGACCCTTGCCTTCATGTAAAATACCTCCAAATCACATGTGAAGGATTTTTCTGAGAAGCTATTTAATAAACACAGAGAAAAAATTAGAGAAATACTCTAAGGTGTGTTCATAAATTACTGAGAGAAGTCAAAATCAACCTATATATCAGCTTAACCTTGATAGGAATTTTGTCAAATTCATGAAGTGCTCATCATAAAATCTTTCTCACTTATTAGATTTTGATTTAACGCTCTCTTCAGGTTCAAGTCATTAAAACTTAAACTCCTACCTGATCCTGTGCTTGCTAATGTCCTCCATGGTGAAGGAGGAGTACTCCCTGAGCTCCTGGGGCTCCTGCTGAGGCTGACTCCTGGTCAGGATGCCGTACATTGGTACTGAAACCAGCTGGATCTGAATCTGGTCGTCTGGTGACGTGTTGTCCTGTGAGAGACAGGATGTCATGTTTCTGCTATTGATGTGACAATCACACATACAAATTTAAAGAGCTCTTTCCCATCATAAAATTATGCCTCCACCACCCTGCATGTAGAATATAACAAGTTGACTGCCAGCCTAAATTCTTCTAATTGAACAAAACCGACCTAAAAACAGACACTCAAAAACAAAACAAAAAAACCCACAAAGTCTTTCAAACAGCAATTTAACTGATGCAGTGTGATGCAGAGAAAAGTAAAGAGTTTTCAAAAATAACTTCTATTCTTTTAACAAATGCTGAATATAAGCTCCATAATCTGTGATAATGCTAGCAGTTAGCATCCATTGGGGTTCACTCACTGTATAAGCCAGGTGTGACCGTCTGATAACTGTGCTGCTTTTCTCTCCAACTTCCAGTGACAGTGTGGCTGCTGGGTCCTGTTGCGGCCCGTTGCCCCCGGCGCCCAGCACCATCACCTGCACCACTGTGGTTGCCATGGAGATGCCATCACTAACAGAGAAGGTGATGGCGTCATCCTGGGTGGAGAGGCCGGTGTGTCGGTAGAGCAGAACGTTGCGGGTGATGTCGCTGAACGTGAAGGTGTCACCTGAATGGATGGAGAAGGTGTGAATGGAGGTGCGTTTTTCAGTTGGGACTGTGGGTTTGAATACTCTTCTGTGTAAGTACTGTGTGTGTTTATCAATTAACATGTCAAGGGTAAAATATAGACGCAGCTTTATAACTACTGGATGAGTAAAAGTAAGAAAGTGAGAGAGCTAATGAGGGCAAAACCCCCAAGAGACATTGATTTTTTTGAGCTTGTAGAATACATTTTTCTGCATGTGAGCATTGCCTCCTTCCTTCCATACTGCCTTCTGTCATTTTCTATCCTTTTCAATTCAACTTGAATGCAAAAAAGTTAATGATGTGACTGCTTATGTCCAGATGTGGCCATGCCCTATTGAAACCTATAATTTAAACATAACTTGTGAGAGCCTTTTGATTTATTTTGCGGAGAAAAAGATGTTAGTTGTTAGTGTTAAGTAGCTGCAACTTTACAGCAAACCTCCACTAAATAAGCTCTGAATAAACAAAATGAAATATGCCGTGAAAGCATTTTTAAGGTTCATTTACTAGTATTCTGAATCTGAAACCTTAACAGCTGGAAGAAAACTCTACAATATTGTTATGTGCTGTGCAATAGTTGTGACATCAAACTTTGTGTGTGTGTGTGTGTGTGTGTGTGTGTGTGTGTGTGTGTAAATGTGTTTGGGTTTGTGTCATATTACCATTGATCATGCTGGGGTGTGTGCCGTCTGTCTTAATCAGTTCTCCATGGATTGGAGCCTCGACCAGCTCAAACTCCAACTCATCTGGAGCTGTGTCAGCGTCGCTTACTGCCAACTGTTGACCACCTACACCACACACACACACACACACACACACACAAAACACAGAAACAAGATGAAAAAAGTAGTTAGAGAGATAGAGCAAGATAAGGAGAAAATTGACTGTACCACACACACACACACCACACATGAACACACACACACACACTCTTTTTTTCCCCAGTGTTGTTGATCTTCAGGCAGGGTTGTACTTCAGAGATCATTACCTCGCACAGACCACTTCATCATTTACTGGACCCTCTGGACCGCAGTCTTCTCTTCTCAAATATTAGTTTCGGTGTGTTTTCGGATGTGTGTGATTTCTTCTCTTACCTATGGCAGCCTGTCCTCCTATGCTGACCTCCAGCAGCGGGTCAAGAACCTGAAACACTGGCGGCTGCTGATGGTTTGAAAGCAGCAGGATTGCAAAGTCCATCTCAGGTGTGGAGTGTTCGCCATCAGACACTGAGGCAAAACAACAAATGCCGATGCAGAAAAGTTAATGGATTCAAATATGAAGACACAAAGAAAATAAAGAATCAGATAAGCAAAACCTTCTAACACACAAAACCTTTTGATGCAAATTATCTCTCAAGATCATTTACTGAGGAATAATATGAATCTGGGAAAAAGAAAGACCAAAATTGGCCACCTTAAGTTGACTCTTCAAAACACAAGATTTTTGATAAGAAAAAGACAGGGGAAAAAAAAACAACTGATCAAAGGTGCTGTGATTAAAACTTTTAAATCAAGACACAAAGTCCATAAATCTATGAAGGATTGAGGTGCAAACTCACTCACATAAAACTCATTACACTCACACACATATTTTTGTGAAGAGCTGCTGCTGGGTATGGAGTTGGAGTGCAGCAGCTATTCATCATACAGCTTTAAACAGAAAGAATTGAGCCTATCAGGTTAAAGGTCAGAGAGGCAGAGCAGAAAATTTAGAGTAGATCTGAAGACTCAGTCTGGCCGGATCGGTGTATCAGAGGTAAGTGTTACAAAGAGCTGAGGGATGGAGGTGAAATGCAGGAATAGACGAATGGGAGTGAAAGAGAGCAAAAGGAGGGGAGAGATTTAGTGTGGAGAAGAAGATAGGAGGAGAGAAAAATGGAGAAGAGGCTGTAATAAAATGAAGGTAAAGAGTGGAGAAGAAGAAATAAGTCAGGACAAGGAGAGAGGAGAGAATGAACATTAATGGTTAAAATTAAAAGCTGCAGAAAGAAAATGGGAAAGGATGTCAAATTAAGAACACGAGAGAGAAATATGAAACCATGAGCGGGAAGAGCAGGAGACTGAGAGGACAGCAGATAAGGAGAAATTGAGGTCACTGAAGAGAAGCAGAAAAAGGAGATTGTAGAAAACTAGGTTGGAAAAAAAAAAAACTGTCAAAACAAAGACGATGAAACCACAACCGAGATAAAAGCAGAGGTGAAAGGGGAGGAAAAGTGAGGGTGAAAGAGAAGGACGGAGAGGAGGAGAAACGAAGTCAAGCAGGGGGACAGAGAAGACAAATATTTAATTAATTCAGAGACATCAAGTGAAGAAGCCGGGAGGAGAAGATTGAGGATGGGGAGGAGGCGAGGAGGGAAAATGAGGATGGAGAGGATTTAGCATGGAAAGAAGAGAGAGGAGGTGGAAGACAAATGTGTGGGATCTGGCAAAGAGTTAAGGAGGAGAGGATAAAAGAGACAGAGGAAACAATCCTCCTCCTCCTCCTTCTTCTCCTCTTTAAACTGAGAAAAATGATTGTTTACCTGTGAAATAGACACTCAGTGACTCTGGCAGGCCTGTTGGGATTAAAAAAAACAGACAACTTTTAGTGTTGTGGGGTGATAAAAGTGAAAAAAAGGCAGATTCAGGCAGAGTTGACGGGCTGCTGCAGCGAACATAAAACTGAACGGATGCCATAATGCATAAAAATTCAAGAGGCAATGTGGATGATTTACTGATGCAAAACTTTCCGCTGGAGCTCCACAAACCCAGATTAAGAAAAAATAAAGCCACCTTTGATCTTGGATTATGGGTTATTATCTTTTGGAACACTTGTCTCTTAAAAATGGGGAAGATTTACTTTGAAAATGTCTCATCAGCCGCCAAATTGTGTTCGAAACAGCAAAACTTAACTCGTTCAATTCGAATATTCATCACATACTGTATTTGTACACATATATATGGTCCATGAGATCCAAAGATTTTTTTTTAAATGACTGACTGCAAAGGGCTAACCACACTGTAAGAACAGCTTAAAGAATGTAAGCAAACTGAAGTCAGTGTCAAATGCACCAAATTATTATTAAGGTAAATATTTCTCTTATCTCTAAATTTATAAACAAATGGATTGAAAAAGTCTTGCATGCTAATATTACATACAGCATTGAATAAGCCACTATTAATCAAGCATTACGTTTTGAGTCTAAAGCTAAGATAAATGGAGTGATATCACATCAGTAATCGGACTCGATCAGACAGAAAATGACTGAAGCAGTAGAAAGGACATGACATGGTTGTTTTCACAGGTTGAGCTGTACTTCCTGTGCCTACTGACTTGTTTTCAGTATGTTAGATGACATATTCATTCACGAGAAAGAAGCAGGTCTATGAATAGTTACTCACTTGAATGTAATACACAGTGGCTAAGTGTTCTAGTTTTATATGGAATAATAAAAAAATAAAATGAGTTATTCGGCTAAGATTGCATATTGGAATTTCACAAAAAGTGCTAGAGGTGGCTGATGACAGACGGCTAAGTTAAAGGTCAACTTGTGTTCATCTACCACCAATATTTACTAAAAGGAGACAGAATAAAATATAACAAAACAATGCTTTTTTAAAAAAAATTTTTTACGACCAACTCTGCAATACTCAAGTTTAACCCCATGAAGCCAAATACCAATCAGGTTAAGCACTGTTTTCTTGAATGTAATCGCATTCAGTATTAATCAAGCAGACCAGCTGGACAGTCAATAAAAAGCTACACTGCTGGAAAGTAAAAATTCTACAGTTCATATGAAGGTTCGTGTGTGTGTATGTGTTTGTGAATACTTGTTTAGGACATGGGATTTGGCTTGTGTGCATGTGTGTATCTTACCAATAAAGGAGTACTGGTAGAGCTCCTGCAGGTGTGAAGGGGCCTGTGGTGGTCTGTAGATGATCTTGCCATTATTGACGTCGGCTTGAGTGAAGTGTTTTGCCGGTGTGTGCGGTCGGTCCAGATGCTCGATCGCACCTGAGGACAAGCAGCGCAGGAAGAAATTCACTTCAAACATTTATCAGCATGGATCCCTCTGCTGCAGTATTACATTCAGACTTGTTTCTCAGAGGCACAGCTGTTCCAGGAGCAGGGATAATCTCATAACCTCTGCTCAATGCGCAGAGCTCGAGAACCACCCTTCATATCTTCCTTTTTGAAAGTTTATAACATATCATTGAAAAAGGCGGTTTGTAGGAGAGCGAAGAAGCTAATATACTGAAGTGAAACAAGCAAACACTTTTGTGTCAATAGGCATCACTTTAGTAAAATACATTAGCTGTTTGTCCAGAGGAGGCAAAGCACATCATCCCAGTGTTCAGGCAGCATGTGTGCTGAGAGAGAAAACAGTATATGTGGAAATGTTGTGTAGGTTGCCTGAGCGTATAAATCAGTTGAAATTCTTCACTATCTAGTAGCCTGTTGACCTGACATGTCAAATAGAATAAATGAAAAGGAAGTCATTGACATTTTCCTTTGAAAAATCCCATCAAAGTCCTGCTTTACATTTAGGTTTATCCATCATTGTGTCATAGCAAAGTGAAAAATAGTTAATTGTTGAATTAAACTGATGACCTAATGTCTCTTTTTTAGGCAGCTGCACATCTTAATAATGTTGGTTTTATTCACAAGTTAGCCTTCTCTTAAATACTAAATAGAGCAAATCAGTACATGTGTGTTGAAGAAAAAATGATTTATAGCATTGAATGTGAAGTATTAAAATTCTCAGTGGCTAAAAAGAAAAATCTGAGCAGAAACTGACATTTAAACATTTTTGTCGAGGTTGTAAGCAGAGATTACAAACTTAAAGCTGACACTGACTCTGAAATTCAACCCACATTCACATTCAACTCAAAACAAATATAAAAGAAACTGGACGGCTCAAGATTCATGGCTCAAGATTCCAATCGAATTCAAAAAAAAAATTGAAACCTTCATGACAAATGCTGCTGTTCAATCGGAATCTGTCCTCCTCACTGGCTCTGTTCAAAATGATCTCAATGCAAATTTACCAGTCCATTAGTTGATGAATATGACCCATTGCAAACCGTTTTTCTCTTTCATTAGACGGAGAGCTGCAAATGATACACCAGTCTGTCAGATGGCCTGATGCTGAAATTAATGGCTACAGTTCTGAACACCACATTAAATTTAACAAAAAGGAAATCTATTAGGGTGCTGATGGTAGTAAAGCAGGTCTATGAACAACACATTACTAGTTTCCGACTCATGTATCCACCTGGAACAAAGCTAAATACGTGATCAAGACACTGAAGCTAAAGCTTTTCCTAAATTGCTCACACAAGGATTAAAAATCATTTTCTTTTATTATTTTTATCTTTTTCCAAAGAGAATTATGTCAATGTCAAACATTTTATAGCCATAAGTTTTCTAAACTCAGACACATTGAGGAGCTTCATCACAGAGAAGTATGGATCACAGTGTCTTCTTCATGAGCACTTGGGTGATAATGACAAACACATTAACTGAACAGACCCTCACTCAACGAATGTATTTATGAAGCCCCTCCCACTGAGGGATCTTAGATCGGAATCCTTTTTTATCCTTTGCTCATTATGTGGGAAAATCTGTGTGCATGTGTGTTCCTGCGTGTGTTTGTGTCTATAATGTGTGCGTGTGTGTGTGCCTGACCTTGTCCAGACGGCAGGGGTTTGGTGATGTTGTAGATGAGCTTCTCACTCGGAGTCTCAGAGTCGATGAAGGACAGAGCTGATGGTGTTATTGCAGTCACTCTATCCTCCAGGGCCTGCACACACACACACACACACACACACACACACACCCACACACACACACACACATATGTGCTGAGGTTAACACAGAGGTAGAAAAAGAGCTTCTATAACCTCCAACTCTGAAATGCCCCTCAAGATTATAACTGAGGAACTGAAGGCTCCACATGAACAAACAGAAAACAAACCACACAGTTTCTCTGCTTTTAGCTTCCAGTTGTATTATTTCCACTTTTTTTAAAGAAAAACATGGGACATTTCAGGATATTTTAAATTACACACGAAGTAATAATTCTTATTCAATATATTAAAAATAGGTGGAGGTTAATAGTATCACTGGAACCAAGGGAAGGAAACACAGCAAACTAAAGCAAATCTGACTTCTCTGAGCCTGATGTAGAAAATTAAGATTTCCTTGCTCAGGAACTGATTATTTATAGCTTGAGAAAAATGCTTTCAATGAGAAAAAAAATTTTAAAATTAAAAAAAAAAGTATTCAACAAAAGTATTATTGACAGGTGCATTGGACCAAATTGGACCAAATAACTCTGAATCCCAAAAGTTTGCGATGACTTGAAAATGTGATCTGCATGTATTGATGGTAAAAGTTCTTAACACTATCACAGTAAAGCATTGTTTTTTTCTGAATGATATTTAAAGATTAAATAAAAATAGAACATTTATTTATTTATCTTACATTGATTAATCTAAATATTTATTTTACATACTTGGCCAGTGTTGTTGGTTAGTTGTACTGTAGGATGTGGAAGATGATGTTGGTCATAGGTGGATGACTGTATGTATAACTGTTACTGACCCTTCCGAGCACTTCTGATGACCCTTCTTGAGAAATACTGATATGATGAATATGATGAATATGATAAATAAACCAGTAACAACTCCTCACCGTGATCTGTAGGTCACAGTCGGGGGCCAGCTGGGGGAAGCCTGGGATCTGAGGCAGGACTCCTATGGTGAAGGTCTGGGCATCGCTCTGTACGAGTGGAGCTGCCTCTGTGGAAACCTGCAGACACAAAAAGGTGCAAACAATCTCGTCACAAAATGACAACTTCTTCAAGAAAATAACCTGAACACAACTAAAAATCTTCCCCTATTCCCTTGTCATCATCCTCGGTGCACTCTAAACCTCTCTTAAAGTTGGAAACCTCAAGCTGCAGCACAGTCTGTTCTTCCAGCTAGCTTGTGTTTCACACATTATCTCTGAGTGACAGAGCTGATGAGAGGCACTAGAGAATCCCCAACAGTAAGATACAACAGATGTGAAGAAAACAAGCTACAATCAAATAACTGTGACAACAGAAAGTGAACCTGGCATCAGGCTGCGCTGCAGTTTCTCTCCATAAATCATTGTCGACACCACAAGAATAGTAATGGAGGAGATGCCGATTTGAGTGGAATTCAGTATAACGATCTCATTGCTCAGCTGACCATGTCTGAGTTTTAATCTGTGTCCAGTGTTAGGGCAGTTATTACTTCTACTGAAGCAACAGCACACTGATTACTTTTAAATGACTTTTGAAAATCTATAAAAATCGATTTCAAAGTATGAAGTGAACGAAGTGACGCAGAAGGAGTATCGTAGTTTTTTGCCATGCAGCTGAAGGAGGCTTAGAAGATACACACACATCTCCCTGTGAAATTTAAAATTAAAATTATACAAATTAAATATAATGATAATTGCTCCTCCTTTCCAAACATCCAGCATCTTCTGTCAGTCTGAAAATCTTTTCTAATTCAATACTTTCAAGAAACTTTCCTTCCAGTATTGCTGAACTTTAGCACACAGCAGCTGCTGGAGAGCAGCACTTCAAATAGAAGAAGTTAGGAAACGCTGGATGCAATGCAATTAATTTTATTTTGCACCAGTTCATTTAAAGTTCATCTATCAGCATTCAGTAAACAGTTGATTCTCCCTCTCTTGTTTTCATTTGCAACTTTTGACTAACTTCACTTTGCATTAGTAAATCATATTCACAGTCTCTTTTAACAGCATTTATTGTATAATTACGACAGCATTTTTTTCCTTTTTCCATTGAAATCTCCTCAGTGTAAAGGTTAATTTTGTCGGTAGTGTGCTCAAAAGAAGCAGTTTGTTAAAGTGATCTTTAAACACTTCTTGGCCGACTGCTCTTTGTGGCAGCATATGAAGCAATAAAAGCTAGCTAGTTAGCATGAGCAACAACAAGATCACTAGTTCACCCTCAAGCCCAAAGCTTTAAGTTTGGTAAGATTAATCCTCATATGTACAATCATCTGTGATATTTTATTTAATTATTTATTTAATTAATTAAGTAATTAATAATTAATTTATTAATTAAATTTAACTGCCTTGTAGGTAATGTTTCACTGCCCTCTCTGGTCAGAAATTTTTAAGGTGAGCTGCTCTTTAGGCTAAGAAATCACTTCGGTCAAAACAAGAAATCCACTTTCCTCAACAAAAAAAGGCTTTTCCTTTTTTGCCCTCTTTATTTTCAGCAATATGCTGAGGGTACAGTCTTTGACCTCTTGTTTGCTTATAATCCAGCCGATGATTCAAATTAGAGTTTTAAATCATGTTGAGATGAATTGCTGATAAGTGGTGAAGAAGCTGGTGGAACAGTCTAATCTGCTTTGCCTCTCTGGAATCTGTGACTCTGCTGCTTTCACTTTACTTCGATGAATTACTTTCTGTTTCAACTTTTATTTCAAATTGTGTAACTTGTGGTTATTTATGTTACCAAAGCTCTTCACAACACAAAACCTTATCTTGTTCCATCCTCCTGATAAACATGAACAACATACATGAGCACCAGCCTGGGTAGTTCATTATAAAAAGTCCATTTTTGTCACCACTCCCTTGTTCTGCTGCTGCTGCTTGTTCCTGTCACGTCGTTGGCATTTAGAGGACAGAAAGTTCAGGAACTT
>JAQNCA010000027.1:4256648-4270435 GCA_029783725.1 Acanthurus tractus
ACACACACACACACCAGTCTCCTCCTCCATTTCCGTCATGGTGGCCGGCGCTTGTTTCCAGATGGCTGCCTCCTTGTCATAAAAACTTCAACAACAGTGATGACAGAGGAGGGATATCGGCTGCCATCTCTAAGCCTGACCTGCTCTCTCTGTTACACTGTTTTAATATGTGGAGATCAGTCTGTGCCTCCAGCAAATTGTTGTCAGGGATAAAGTCAAAAGAGCTCACTGTGAGGACATGCCAAGAAGAACATGAGTGATGAATTCCTACGCTGAGCCAATTAAAGGAGCTTAAAGGAAAACAGTGGATGTCAAAAACGCTTAGACAGCAAGTTAAGGAATAAATAACGGAACTCAACTGTGTAGCAAAACAAAAATGTCCTCACAACATCGTTCACTTTGTTCCAACTTAAACAAATGAAGAAACCTTTTCTCAATCTGCTGTTCAGCTGAGACAGAAGTGCAGTTAACTTAAATCTGACCACTGGCGTCGTTTAATTAAAATCTGTGCCTTCCTCACTATTTAACAATGAGCCTCTAAGGAAAGATACAGAAACTGGTCCTTGAGCCTTTTTTTAAATAAATCAGACGTGTAAGGCTTTGAATTTATTCAATTTTAAGCCAATTATAATAAAATTAAAATGTATTTTCATTTGGATTTAATGCTTCCGCTCATAAAAGTGTTTCCTGCTGCCAGAGGATAGCTCTAAACAGCTACAATGAATAGAGAAGCAGGAGAAATTTCCATTACACCACTGATTAGCCGTACATGATACATTATCCGCTTCATTTTTTGAAAACTACTCATGTTTTTATAACCAGGCCTGGTTATACTTGATTGTACTATCATTTTTCACAGCACAAGGGATTTCTGTGTAGACCTGTCATCAGACTCATTGTGGTCTCGGCTCAGTAGTCCTTCCAGACTAGAAACTAGTTGCTTATCAGACTTTAGATTTTGTGTTGCAACAAACTTCTAGGATCCTGCCGAGCTCCATGAAATACACAGTTTCTTAACAAAGGTTTGACGCAAAAACAGTGGATGCAGAACTGTAGAGCTGCTAATTTTCAAAGAGCATGAGAGCATGAAGTTTCTTTATAAACATCAAATATAACACCAGCCCAAAGTCATAAATCTCCCATCATCTTCTCCTGACCATCCTACCTTCTGATTGATGTGGACTCGGAGGAGAACATTCCTGTAGCTGTGGCCGTCGTTGACCTGCAGCACCAGCGCGTCATCCGTTCCCTCTGAGCCGTCATGGATGTACTGAATCTGTTCGCGTGACAGCTCCTCCAGCTTGAACCGGCCCAGCGCTCGCTCACCGTAGAGATTGGTCAGCCGACCATGGCGGGGCGGTTCAAGGACCATGATCAGGACATCAGCTGAGTTGTCAGGGTCCTCGATTTGCAGGACCGACTTGGTGATGGTTGCCAGAGCGCCACGGCCCTCAACGTTAAGAGGAGCGTGAGTCACGACCCTAGGAGGCTAGAAAGGAAGAAAGGGTATAATAGACAAAGGTAGATCAGACTTTAAAAGGCAGATTCTTTCAACATCTTGTTTTTTTCAGTAAAAAGCAAAGTTTTAGTGCTGAGATTTTTTTAAAAAACTTTTAAAAGCTGGCTAAGAAGACAGACACAGCAATTTCTCCCAAATTGTCAAATGATGAATTTCTCCCAGAGGATCAGGGGGTCTGAGCTGTGGTGTCCTGCTGCTGCTGCTGCTGCAGAAGATGAGTAAGATGAAGGTGAGGGAAATGTCAAGCAGGGCGCCTCATTAAGCTGCACTCAGCCTTGCCTGAAGCCTCATCGCAGTGGTGGAAGAACTTTATCTCACTAACAATGTTACTTTAGGAGCACTGGTGAGAGCGGAAGGACTCCTATTGTGAACAAGGGTGTGACTATGCACATCTCACTAATAGTCTGCCCCCATCTGTGTTTGTACCTCTATGCTCCTGTTAAAAGGATTAAGGATTGCAGCGTGTGGATATTTCTTCCTTCTTTGAAAAAATAGTCTTAATTCGAATCTATGTCTGCACACTTTTTAACTCTTTTAAGAGATCAGTCTTCATTAATTGATATTTCAATTGAAACTAATGACTGTGACATTTGAAACTGTCCTTAGCAGTGCCAAACCTACTGAGAATCAACACTAAATCTACAACTATGGAATTTAAACACACAATTGAGGTTTAATAAGAGCCTGAAGGCTGCTACAACAGGCAGAAGTCAGTTTTCTGTTGGTGAAAAACCAGATCTAAAAGCACAGCGAAAACTGAACTTGAATATAAAATAGATAATGATAATGTTGTTCTGTGTGAAAAAGGTCAGATTTTTGTTAACAGGTACTGCCAACAGGAAATCTGGCCTGTCTAGAAGTCTTTCTGTCCACCAGTCACTTGCAGTTGTAATGCTGAGTCTCTACAGTTAGGATGTGTTGTATGTATGAGAGGATTTCAATACATACACTTGGAAGTTTAAAGGATGTACCAGGTATTTATAAGTTTCCGTTTTAGACCTAATGTATTGGGTATTTTTGTGTTCCTCTATTCCGTTCCGTTTTTGGGACATTAAAATAGACAAATAATTTCCTTAAATTGTCTGTACATTAGCTTTTGGAACTTGTAGGTTATTTAAAACAAGTCAATAAAAGGTTCTTGCATGGAAAAGCATCTGTTTTCATCTTCTGTGTGTCTGGTTTGGATGTCTTACACAAACAAAAACAAAAAGTAAAGGCTAGAGGCCAAAAAAACAGCATTTAAGCAGTTCATTTTCATATGACTCTCTGCCAGAAGTTGTCAGCAGGGCAGCTTGGCAGTGGTGGAGGCACAGGTAGAGATCCATGGGCTGTCCCCGCAGAGATGCCACTCTGCCATGGCCCCACATCAAATCATTTGTCAGGCAGCGAGCTCGGAGCCACTCAGCCTGACAGAGGGCTCGGGTCCAACTCGCTGCCAAGGATGACTGCTGGCTGAGCTCCAGCTCTTTGCCATTAAAGCAGCAGCTAAAGCAAGGAAGTGGGGGAACGTATGAAACAAGCTGGTGCCACAGAGAGAAAAGATTTGTGGAAAGTCTTACACACACACACACATACTGTCTCTGTGTGTCTTCTGGCTGAAATTTCTAGACACAGAGCTGAAACAAGGCTTAAGACCACAGAGAGAACATGTTATCCTCAGCCGCTTGCCCTTTGTGTTTTGTTGGGGGGGCCGTTCAGTGACAAATTTTAAGACGTCACAGGAATAAGCTCCAAGAGAAAGGCCACTGGGCTCTCGGGCGCCAGCCTAAATCCTGTGTCATCACTTCTGCAACTCACAGGAGGAAAACAAAAGGTGTTTGATGTGTTGGTGGGGGCTAGGAGTGTTTCTTTTAAATCTTGCTTAGACATGCTAGCTCTATAAACGCAACCAGCAAAATCTTTCCCCCCCCCAAGGCAGATGGAAACAAACTCAAACACAGGAAAACTCAGGTAGGAGGGCTAACCTTTTATCCTCACCTTACGGGTGAGGGAGAGGTGAGGCTCATATCTGGGAGAGAGCTGTCATCACCAATGCCCTTGGGGTTCTACAGCACTTTAAGAAGATGGAAAAGGCTTTTTTTTCTGCTGCTTCCAGAGTTTTGGTTTTTTTTTCATTTGCTCTTGATTTTGTTTTGGTTTTCCTGCTGTGTTCGTACTGGAAGGTATTCAAAGGCATGAAGAGTAGAGCGGAAGCATCCCTCAGGTCAATTTTATCCCCTCACTGGCTTGCAAGCCTCATCATTTGTAAAACTTGTATCTGCAGCTCTTGTCTCTTGTTTATGTGTCAAACTGTCACAACACTAAGAGATACAGCAAATGTTAACATGGTCTTGTGCATCCAAAATAATGATGCACCTATAGTAGAATTATTATGTTTTTATAAGCCTTTTTGTTCTGTACTTCTAACTTCTAAATTTACTTCCAGACACCATTTTGAAGTCCATCAACATAAAATCCAGGCAGGAGAAGTCTGGAGATTGACTGGCGGCTTAAGGCTGTGCAGAAAGTCCACAGCAAAGAGAACTTAATGCCACAGATATCACTGGAGCAAAGTAAATAGTCCAAGAAACTTAAAAACTGCCCCTTTAAGATGAAAATGCAAGCAATAAAAAGCAGGCTCTGTGTGCGAGACCACCTCTGTCGAAATGCCATTAGCAGATACCAACCTCCTAGAAACCTTTTTTTTTTTTTTCAAAAGAAGCAGCCAGTCCTGTCAGAAGGGGGAAAAGGCTATATGCAGCTCAGATCTTTCATTCCTGTGGCTATTACAATCTGAGGCGCCTGCTGGTTGGAGATCTGATGGGGATTTAAATCAACAATTTCATTTTTGTCAGCCTTTACATATACATGGAGGGTTGCATAAGCACAAATGGCCTTTTCTCTGCATGCAATCCTGCTTTACAGTCAGCCGGGTCCACACTGCCTTTTGCATTAAGGGCCAGTATAGCTGCATACAGTGTCATTTGCTTGAACCAGCTCTGTGTGGTACAAACTGTTCCGTATTTGTACTGTGCATGTGTGTTCATGTTAACTCACACACACATGCAGCTCCTTCTGTCTCACGTTAGCTGGTTTTCTTCAAAACAACTCTACCAACACTTACATGAACTGAAAACTTGTATTTCAGAAAACAAATTTAAAATGCTGCATAGATCCATTTTTTCAAAGGAGAGGCATGTTGATATTATGTCGAGTGTTTCTTCCGAACATTAGTGCAAACAACAGGAACACAGAGAGTTGCATCAGCGTTTGTGATGTCCTTTGATGTAGAATAGCAGAAGCAATAACTTGAGACTCTTTGGTGATGATTTCTCTTTGTGGCCTGTTTTTGGCTGCTTTTTTTGGAGTGGGGAGGTTCAAAGATTGAACATCAGATTTGATGTTTGCTTTCAATATCTCACCTCACTGAATCCAACAACTCCTCATACAGTAACTTAAAGACAGGTTTCCAGCCCCTTCATGACTCGTTTGACTATTCCAACATAAATCATGTGGGTGTTTTCTGATCAGTCTCATCTAATTATAGAGGTGAGGTAAGTATTGATGTAATGCTTAAAAGAAACCAACAGGGAAAGAAGAATGGTCTCTTCTTTTTCATCCAAACACCCACCACAACCATCTCTCTGTGTCATTTTGCAGATCTGTTGCAATGTCAGACTACTTGGGACAGTCTTGAAGAAACACCTGAGCCTTTCTTCTGGCTTCACCTCACCAACCTGTCAAAGTGCGCACACACTGCTTATTTACTACACAGGTAGTAACTCTTGCATTGATGTCAATTTTAATCTTAAAGTTCAATAGATTGTTTGAATGAAAAAAGGCTGTTGCTAAAAACTGTAAATAAACTGCAGTGAATGCTTCTGGGATTTATCGTCATAGCAAATGGAAAAGAGGCAGCAGACAAAAAAATGGCCAAACAATAGTCAGTCAAAACTGAAGTCTAGAAGCTGAATTATGTGCGTAAATCACTCTTCTTTTCTTTTCAACTGCTTCTGCTTAATATGTGATCTAATCAAGTCATGGTGTAATTGAGCACTTCTCCCCAAACAGACCTAAACACTGCAGCTCCTCTCGATGGTTTGGAAGCAGCTCTCTGTGCTCTGCAAGTCCAACACTTATGCACTCAGAAACAACTTGCATTTAAGAAGGCAGTCACGTATGCCAATAAAGCAGGGTTTGTCACTACAGCGAGCTTATAAATGCCTCCAATTTTGTTTAAACACTGAAAAAGAAATGATAATACAAACCTGCAGCCTCAGTTGTATAAAAATGTCTGTTGTTAAAGGTGGAGCAGGTTTGTGGGAGTTGCTCAGAGTCAACAAACATTTTCACATTTGCATAGACCCTATTAGTTTCTCTTTTTTATTTGTTTTTACTGATTTTCTTTATTATTTATGAACTACAAATAAACACAACTACAAATATAACTACAAACATGACTGTGTACCATATCTACAGGACGTTTTGCTTGGAAGACTGTGCTTAGTGACAGTTGCAGATAGTTTTGCTTTCTACTAAAAGCCATATGAAACATTTTCCACTCAGCTAGTTACATCATTACTTAAATTTGTTACACATGTCGTTGGTTCTGCTAGTCTTTATCAACCATCTGTCACTTTGTCCCTTTAGGTATGTAGTCACACACACACAGACACACACTCAGCTGTCACACTAACCCATCAACAAATCTCAGGAGAGAGAGCCTTTAATCCCTCGTCCCTCATTACTCTGCATATTTGTGCCAAAATCAGAGGTCGACTTGACATCGATGGCGGCCAGCTTTCAGGCAGACATCGGCCAGACACATCCCTGGCGTCTGTCCGCGGGGAAAGAGCCTCAAACAGTGAGGAATGCAGATCAGCTGGGATGATGCAGCAAAATGAGAAATGGCTACACTCTAAAAAATGAGCTGTCAGATTTAGCAGATTAACAGTGGCTGTTTTCTGCTGCTCATCCACAGTGATTATAAAGCTACTATTTGTCCCATATCTCTGTTTTTGAATGTTTTAATCAACGTTCGCCTCAGCACTCCGTGTTGCTGACAGACTAGCAGCCACAACGGAGGATCTCGGCTGACACTGTTTGAGAGTTGGAATAAAAAATAAATAGATGTGATGTTTTGTTATTCTGTAGCCTCTGACACATCTGATGTGTTTTCAAAATTTAATCAAGGCAGCAAGTTATCCATCTATGTAGCAAAAAAAAACATGTTATCACATTATATATCTCAGAAATTAGTTGTTTGATGCTCTATAACTTTATTTTTGAGGAACAGAGTTAATTTGTTTACCCATTGTCAGTCTGAAAAAACTCCTGAATAAAAAAATAATTTATTAAAAAATGACAACGAGACTTATCTTTAAGCCATTTACTTGTATGATGTCAAAATATTCCATAAAAAATATGCTGGAACAAGATTTTGGATATTGTTTGACAGGAAGAGATACTAAACGCGAAGTGGTAGTTCTTTTTTTTCTTTGTTTGTAATGAGTTGGTTTTATTCTTCTATCTTTCTTTTCCTGGTTGTGCCGTTTTCATCGGAAAAGGAGAAACTTTGACAGTAAGCACAGCAACAGCACGTCTTACCCTTGAGGCCCTTAGCTTAGAGTTTAATGTTGTTATAAACTCAAAAAAATGAACGTTAAGTCTAAACTTTTCATGTGCTGCTACAGAATCTGAGGGGAGACTGCTTTTTTTTGTCATTTCTTTCTAAGACAAACTTTGTGAACAAGGACACAAGTATCGACTGTGAGTATTGACTTGACGTTTTAACCTCAGAGTGCCGGCAAAGATAGACTATTGTTTCACAGTAAACTAAATTTAGAAAGAAATACCTTGGCAGACTATTCTTCTTTATTACTTCTAATGTAACTGAATGGCTTGAACAGTAAAAAAAAATCATCTTTATTAGATATCTCTGTTTGTATAGAAATTCTCCTGAGAGAATAAATTCATGATGCAACAATTTACAGTCTGCGGAGAAGATTCAATAATGTGGCTGTTTTAGAAAAGGTATGTCAGTGTCATTGAAAGTACCATATTAAATAAAGGAGAGTGGAAGAAAGTGTCTGTGTTTCAATACATTACCTGCATCGAAACAGCCTGAACTTGAATAAATCCAGGTTGGGAAAACAGCTGGGGGTCGGCGACACGTAGAGAGAACTCACCAGTCCTAAAGAAAGAGAGAATGATCAAAAGGAAGGAAGATGAAAAGAAAAAGGTAAAGACAGAAAGAGAGACAGAAAGAAAACTGTGATATGTTTTAAATGAATCAAGATAATTTCAATACCAACCCTGGATTAAAGAAGTTATACTTTGTTCTCTGTCTCAATCCTTGACTTTGAGGGAATGTGACCTAGAAAAGGCCATTAGGTAGCCAGGAGATTTCTGGGAAAATGAGTCCTGTGAGGTTATCCTGGTGTGTATTCATTAGATCTAATCACATGAGTGCTATCAAAAGTGAGTGAAGGACGATAACCTCACACACATGCACACACACACCGACACACACATAAGCCCACACACATGCACACACACACACAGACACAGAACAGCACACCTGCTCACACTCACCGCTCATTACCAACATCTCCTCTCACCTTGCCGCCTAAAAATCATCAAAGACGGGGTTTATTACCCACAACCCCCTTGGGCTGAGGTTAGGACATGACCAGCTGTGGCTTCAGGACCAAAAGGGCTGAGGTTCAGGTTGTTGGTTTAAAGATGCCTGACAGGAATATTCTGGCTATGAGCTGAATTATATGATTGGCCTTTGTTAATTTCAATAAACTGAAAAACTGTTTCCATAAATCCTGTTACTTCCTGCTGGATATCTAATGAATTTTCTAGATGAACCAATAAATGTTTGTCAAATGCTTTTAAATTACTTGCATACTCCTGTTCAACTTAAAAGTTTAATGCTTGTTGGTTGCTTGAACATTCGAGCCGTTCAGTGTCTCTGTGAAAAACTACTGCAGCTGTTGCTCCTAAAAATTCATTCCTCACATAACACATTCTTACAGCATCCTTCAACAATGATAAAACTCTTTTTGAAGTCCAATTTTCTAGCAACAAAAGTGAGATTTTTTATGACATTGCATTTGTTATGGTTAATATAATAAGGGCCCATTAAAGGTGTATTTGAAAGTTTATTAAAGCTACATAAGGGATATATTTCTTGGGAAAAAAACTGTCATAGTACCAATAAAACCTCATTTTATGCACAAGTTAAAAATGTGACTGGTGTTTTTTTTTTGGATTGATCTAGATTTGAGATTAAAAAAAAAATGAATGCAGCCTTGAAAGAAAGGTGGGACAGTTTTGATCTGTAAGTGTGTTTATATACTTCTGCCACTTGAGACATAAAATTCAGTTTGCTTCTGTGTTTTGGCACTTGACATATTCTGCCCAGGTGACAATGAATGAGAATACCTCCTTTTGAAAAGTAAAAAACTACTTCAGTTCATCTCACAGCCTACATCATTTAAAAATGATATGTTCTGCTGTCTCTTTTGTCTGCAGCATTTAGACAAAGCATGTTTTTTTCTGTCAGATGCAATGACTCTTAAGGGAATCAATGCTAAGAACATTTGTGCCTGCAGCCATTATCCCCCCCACTCCACATAATAAAAAAATACGGTTATAATATGCATTTTAATCCTTTTTGAAGTTTGGGGGGTTTAGTGTCTCCATTAATCTAATAGCTCAAATCTGGGCAGTGGACAATTGTTTGCTAATTCACTGAAATGCCGCCACTTTAATCCAGACCAGCTGAATCTGGATTGACTAATGTGTTGAATATGTTATGTCTGATTGGCTGAAGAGACACTAGGTTCAAGCCAAAAATGCCACAGCCTTGTTGCAGGTAAGCAGAGCAGCTGTAGTGAGGAAAAGTGACTCCACACTGAGACGCTGCCTGTATTCCATCTGTACGTATTAGAAGTCTCTTTGATCCCTGGCAGTGGAGATCACTCTGGGAAATCATCCTGTCAAAAGCACATGCAAATTTGAATATATAAACTAAGAAATGCAAATAATGCATCTCCAATCCATGGCTAGGTTAATGAAAATGAACCCTTTAAACAGGAAGCTGCGTAAATCAAACAGACGGCAGGTCACATGGTTGACAGGAGCAGCAGAAGATGAGATGTTGTGGTATTCTTGGAGGGAGAGAAAGTGATTAAAGTGTCTGACGTCAGATTTAAAAAAGCTTTATCAAATAGGACATGGCATCTGCTGAGAGTGACACTTTGGCAACAAAAGGAGATAAGGAGATAAGGGAATAACTACAAGATGCAGTTATATTGATTGGTGTTAAACAGGGAGCTTGGAAAAGTCTCTGTATAGCTTCACACTGGACTACAATTTACATTAACTGTTGTTATTGATTAATTCTCTGATAATTCTAATGAGTAATCAATTCATCATTTAGTCTGTCGCATAACAAGAAGTTATCACATTTCGATGCTCATCACAAAGCCCCAAAGCCCAAAGTGACATTTTTAAATGCTTCCTTTGTCCAAATACGTTTTCCTTAAAAAATTACAGAAATGATTCATTGATAATTAAAACAGCTAGCAACTAATTTTTTTTGTATCTGCTTGTCAATGAATGAACTTATCCCTGCAGCTCTGCTTCAAACTGTTAACCAACATGCAGTTGCTTCCATACAGACAGGAGACGAGGGCTCACTACATGGTTCAACGGGTATAAAAATAACTTGAATCATTTGCTGTAACATTTAGTGTCATGTCCCATTCAGTGTCAGACACCACATACCGAAGCAGCTTTAGAGCCATTTTATATGAGACAGCAGTCACAGGTTAATCTCTAGTTTTCACTGTGTTACAACATTCCATTCTACAGAGCACTTTCATACACTTTACTGATAAATCTGAGTCAAGTGTCACAAAATAACATGCAAACTCTTCACAGAAAGTTTCAAACCCAGAAAAGTGTCTTGCTCACAACCACTGTGCCCTCAACGATAACATGGTGTTTGTATTTGGTGATGGCCAACCTTTGTAACATAAACTTCTTATTCATATCTTGACTGTTTTCTTGCTTTCTGTGTTTTGCAACTAACTGTGATCATACAGAGGAACATGAGAAACATGAGGACAGTCTGAGGCACTACAGTCATCAGCCTGTGCATTAGCCATCTGAAGGCAGTAGGTATTAATTCCATCTCTAATTGGATGCAATGTTGTGCACTGTTGAGCCACAATTATGCACGGCAAGTTACCAGTTGAATTTGTGCAACAAGCACCAGACTGTAGCAGAATAAACCACAGAAAGCTCCGTGCTTGTGCACATCAAACGTGTCTCTATAATTAGTCGTTTTTTGCCTTTTTTCACTGCAGTGTAAACCAACTGAAAACGTTTCACACAGTTCTATGAAAAATCAAAGATGAATTAAAACTTTTCTGTGCTAATAACTCCCTCAGGACTGTTAGTTCCTGCCAGACCACTGTTTCTTTCCAAAACACCACGGACAGGCGGGATGTTTTCTTTTTAATGAGAGCCGCCTGAAGCTCCACTTACTTTAGTACTTTACAGGTAAATCTGCTGTGATGAGCAGCAAGATGTGACACAGATGTTTGTTTGTGGAACGTTTCCTGAATCATGTTACCATGGTAGTGGGGGATAAAGCAGACTATTTGGTTCTCATATTGTCAGCAATTGGTTTCACATGAAGGACACTCAAACGTAATTAAATGTATGTACATATGATTGATTAAAGAAATATAATAATTGCTTATATCTTATTTATTGACAATATGTTGGTTTTGAGCTGTAGATGGTTGTTGTAAAGATCAGTGCTTTGTCAACAAATCACGCTCCCATACACACAGAACACATGGTAACCTTTAGATATTTGACATATTCGACAACAACAAGCTCCTTCCGTGGAAAACTCTATGCCTCCATAGTCACGTCCTTAATGCTACATTAAAGATGTCGTGTCCCACCAAATCTATTTTATTTTCTGCTTCTATGAGCACCAAGACTATTTTTTCTGCATGTTACATTATGGGTTTTGCTATGGTGCTGTGGAATGACTGAATTTGAAAGGAAGCTTTCAAACTTGGATTGTGAGGAAGTGACACAGATACCTGACATTCACTGTTAAAGCTTGGAAGTTGTTTTTCTGCTTTTAATTACACTACTACAAGGTGTCATTGAACGTCAAACACTGGTGTATTTTTCTCTCTTAAAGCATTATATTCCTCCCCAAAACTGCACTAGATCCACTTACCTGGCTTTGTCTTTCTGATGTCTGAACCGGATCCGGCCAGTTCTCAGGTCCGCCCAAGTGAAGGTATCGCTTCTTGTCAGTTCTTGACCCGACTTCCCTCTGCCTCTCTTCATTTCTCCTTCTGCCCCTCTGAACATTTCCAGCCGGCCGTTACTTGGGTCCTGAACAAGTTGGAAGATCAGCCGCTCAAATGGACTATCAGGGTCCTTCACCTGCAGCAACGAAGGGAGCAGCGGGGCAAAACCACCGAGGGGAACCAGCAAGGAACCATTGACCTGGAGGGCAGGTGGGTGTGTGTTCACTGAGAGGGGAAGGGCGGGAGGAAAGAGGAAAAAAACATAAATTGGTGATATTCGGTGCAATTGTTAGAGCTATATTAGGAAAATATATAACATCCAGAATTTACTAAAAAAGCTATAAAGTGGTTCACACAACAAAGGAAGCAATAAAGACTGAGAGATCTAGTAAAGTCAAATCATGTCAGTTTTACTTGTTCACTGTCAAAAACGGGCCACAACCGATTGAGTTGGATGAGATAGAAAGAGAGACAGAGGGAAAGAGAAAGAGAGATAACCAGTGTGTAACAATAATTTATCAAAACGAAACAATCAAAAAAACCAAAAAAAAAAAAACAGCCCCTAGTTGATCTAATGAATACATTTTAAAACTTAACATTTGGCTAATTAAGTTTATTGAGATGACCTCTAATCTGACCTGCCAGGGACTGCAGCTGAAAATTAGCGCTCTGGCAAACTGGCATGTTTACACTGAAATGTTCATTAATATGCACTGTTCTTATAAATAGATAAAAAAAATAAACAAATAAATAAAAATTACAGCTGGGTCAGACTGCGAGTGGTTGTAGGGGAAGACAGGATGTTGTCAAACAAATATAGGAAATGTGGCTGTGTATGTGATTGTGTGTGTGTGTTGGGTTGAAACACTAGCGAAATACCTCCATCTTGGCGTGGCATTTGAGAAGTTGGCTTTAATTGGAGCTGACTTTTGTTGGGGAACTTTTTTAAAGATCAGCTCTTTGGAGAGGGCGAGCTGTGATCTCATTAGGTCTCCTCTAATGATGCCAATGGGCACTTGACGATACCAAACTTTAGGCCATGTAATTATACTCATAGATGAGAATAACTTTTTTAATTTAAAGCGCTGGTGTCTCAACTTTTGGTCTTGGCTGGCAAAACTGAAACAAAATAACAAAAACAAAGCTATTTCTCTCCAGTCTATTTAACTTGATTAACTTTTGGATTAGTTAGAGCCTGGAGGCTAAAAAATGTTCATTATTTTATGGAAAAAAAATCATCACTCTTGAAGGGCGCATGATAATATAATTTCCTATTAGTGTTATGCCTCGTCCCGTTTCATAAATCGTTTCCTTTTGCTTGTGGAGGCCTTAGGCCTTTCTGCCTGCAGGTTAACAGCCACGGTTTGAACATAAAAGCCAAAAAATGAAAGTACAAGACTTCTCTAATGACCTGACTCTGCAGACAAGGCTTTTTTCAGTGATCAGGGGGACCAGTTAGTATATTACTAATAAGAAACTCCAAATGTCAGGCAGTTATTGTTTGCAGTTTGTTCTCTCAGTGGCTGAGAAGAAAGCATTAGATTGCTGTACTTTTACTCAGAGAAATAGGAGCCACAGAGCAGAAATAACTTAATGACTCTCACTATAGTGGCTGTGAATAACTGCTTTTTGCATGTACGGTTTTTGTTACTGCTGTGTGTGTGTGTGGGCGTGTCCTGTGTCTTGTTTTCTCTCTGGTAGGTTCCTCCCCAGGTGTGGCAGGTGGTTGGGTCGGGTGGCTATAAGAGGCAGCTCTCTCAGTCCCAATCTCTCTCTCGCCTGCCTTACAACACCCCGATCATTGTGAGTGCTGTGTGCTGTGTGCTGTGTGCTGTGTGCTGTGTGCTGTGTGCTGTGTGCTGTGTGCTGTGTGCTGTGTGCTGTGGGAAGTCCAGGGTTTTCCGGTGGCTGGAGCCTGTGGTGTTTCTTTTTGG
>JAQNCA010000027.1:4304234-4329492 GCA_029783725.1 Acanthurus tractus
TGTGTGTGTGTGTGTGTGTGTGTGTGTGTGTGTGTATTGACCTACAAAAACATTTACCCTCTGGGAACACTTCAGTGTCAGAGTGAAGACCTTGAAAAGTCACAGTGAAAAATGTCAGCTGAAACCATCAAGCTGACATCCCATCATCGCCCACCGTGTCCCTATCGCCTACCCATAATCCCCTTTTTCTCTTGAAAATATGGCAATTTAATTGGTGAGCTGAAATTAGAAAACAGATGACATGTTTCTGTGACTAAGTTTACCCCCCACCGACATGTCTGTTCACTCATGTAACTAATGACTCATCTTAGTCATATCTGTGTGATGAAAACACACATTCAGTTCACATGAGTCTTAATATCAACAGTGAAAAAAACAAAGAGACTCAGAGGAAATGGGCTAAATAGACTCGATGTCAAACTTATTTCATTAGTGAGAGGAGGGAATGAGAAAGATAGGCAGCCTCTCATTCTTTTTATTGCAGCTTGAATATCAAATTTGTTGCGAGGGGGAAAGCGCATATTGATTCTGGTAATGCCCAAATTTGTGTGCGCAGGCGTTCTCATCACATATTATCTGTTGCATAGGCTCAAGGAATCAGCTTCATTACTTTGTTTTGTGCTGATAGGGTCATAATTTCAGGTGGATACAAGTCGATGAGGTTGTGAATTAGTTCGGGGTGTGAGTGCTCCTTGATGCCTTCCACAAATGATCCTCCTGGTACAGTACAGGGCTGATCATTACATTAGTACGGCAGAGCTCCTGCTGTGTTCCTGCTACACAGCAGAAACACATGAGGGTAATTTCTCATTTCACTGAAGTGTCTAACACATCATTCACATTGATTCTGCTGTATAATGGTGTGCTGGAAGTCTATCCACTTCTGTGAGATTAAGTAATGAAAAAAGTCTTTGGCAACAGAGTTGCAAATACATCGAGATGAAAATGTGCTGTTTCCAGGCTGAGTTGACTCTGAATTAAACTGGAGGTTGTGTTTCTGGCCAGATAGATATAAGATATCCATCTATCCCTTTATATACTTTTTACCCACTGATCCTGTTTGAGGTCACAAGAGAAAAAAAAGGATCTGAACAGCCCACATGTCTTTTTCTACACCAAGTACCTACAGCTCTTTGGATCTCCCTCCAGGTCTCTGCAGGGCACCCATTCATTTAGCTCTGCCTCCTCTAAAAGGAGGTGGCAATGAGATAAAAAGGTCTCTACATTGGGAGACATATCTACCACAAATGTTTTTTTTTGTAATCCCAAGGAATAGTACTGTGATACTGCAGTCCTCAGGAATCACTGATCTCTTCTTGTCACCGTGCAATCCTGCAGACAAACTTTGTTTCTTGAAGTTATGCTTCTAGTCTTTGTCTTTCAATCACTGTATAAAGCTTCTGTCTGAAATAATAAAGAAACTCCTTTAAAATGTGCATGTTGCTGGTTTTGGCCACTGTGGGTCTTGCAGGAATGTATTTAGGCTTTGAGGATTCCTCCTTCCTTCAACATACCTGATGACTTTCAGTCCACATGTGAAACAAATGCATGGCACATCACCACGAGCCACCACCTTTTTTCCTTCTGCATAGTTGGTATTGGTAATATTAATACATGAATTCACTTTATCAACCCTTACTCCCCGAATACCCTACAACAAACAACTGTAGTGTCTCTGATATACACAGCCCAGTTCAGGCATGTGGTAACCCATCCTGTATGTGAGGGCGGGCTGCAGCTCCACCTGTCTATCGAACACACCAACCTCCTACACACACCAACTGACTGTCTGCACAGGAGAGCTGACGACTGGAGACGAAAGGGATTTACGGCCTGGAATTTGCACTCAGACATCAGATATCTTGTCAGCCTCAGCCCACCTAATGCACACATGACTCTGCGTGTGTGTGTGTGAGAGCGTATGCGTGTCTATATGTGTGTATGTAAACATTGGAGTTCGTGAGTCTTAAGTCCTCAGCCTTCCTCTGCTTCAGGACAGGAGCTGCTGAGGATGTCTGACTATCTGACTAAGCACACACACACACACACACACACACACACACGCATACACACAAGCACACCCACATTTGTACAATAGCCTCCTTTGTTCCCAGGCGTACACCTGAACCCACTGACACTCCGTTGAGGGAAACCTTTGTTACTGAGAATAGAGACAGAGTGGAGCAGCTGCTTTACATTTTACTGTGGATAGAGCTTTAATGATACGTCATTTTTAGAGCTGATCCTCAGCTCTCTGTGTTTAGCCTAATTAAGGGAGCTCAGTGTGAAAGAAAGCTAGATAAGTGGCACTCAGTGAGACACAATACCTGATGAACAATGTGACTCCACGCTGAGACAAGCAGTTCAAATCCAATTTCCTTTATAACAAACTGAAGGGCTATAAAGAGAAATCCAATATTTAAATTTAAGATGTTGGTGAGAAATAATTTAAGTCGCATCAATGAACATGCTGTTCAAATCATGCCCAGACATTTTTTATTTCCCACTCTCCCTTCCTACACTTATGTTTTAAGTCCTGCCTGAACAAGTCAGACACAGGATTAATATATAGAGAGAGGTGCCAACTATGAAATGAAGAGTAACTTAACCCTGTTTCATGCTTAAACACCTGCTCCTTTTTATTAAGAGGACAGAATCACTAAAAAAAAAAGAAAAGATTAACGAGCATTTGTGATGACAACATCATGATTCAATTACAGTTTTATAAAATGACAATATGTAAAATAAACTAACCAATCAGATTCAGTTAACACATTTAGTATGATATGAGTCTGAGTCCATCCAGCCTCCACATACAGAAGGTTCCTGTACCTGTTTGCTCTAAGCCAAGTCAGAGCAGCTTCCCAAAGGCCTCTTACAGAAGGTTATTATCACTGAGGCCGTAACAAGATGCTGCAGGTGGTGGCAGAGCCCACAGCATCAGTCATCAACAGCAGCAGGGATCTCTGGCTCATCACGAAGCTTTTACAAAAATGGACAAGCAGCTCCAATCACAGTCTGGGACATTACAAGGCCCACTCACTGGAGTGACAGGAGGCTGACAACCGCATCTGGACCCCAGGCGGATCCCTGACACCATTACACCTCACATCACCAAAGCCTGACGTGGTCACTGTCAGAGGCCTCAAAGCAGGTGATCATGTTTGAGCACACAGGAGACAGCTGGCACAATCCCAGGTAGAGCAGCATCAAAGTGAAGGATTAAGAGTTAGCCCCTTTACCCATAGAGGCTTTACTCGTCACTCACTCTGCAGATCATCCATCAGCATCAGGACCACGTTGGGGAGGGAGCTTTTATGTCTAGAGTTGATGAGAAGGAGTGATGAGTGGGGAGCTGGGGGCTGATTTTCCCTCACTGGGTGCCTTTGGTCAAAGTGTCTGATGTTCAAAGACCCAGACGAGCCCAGGTGACATCATCAATAATGTGTCACACTGGATTATAGGATACATCACAGAATGAAAGATAAAACTATTAGAAAATATATTTAAAAAAATACTTTATGAAACACATTGAAGTTCTTCTTTAACATCCACTTTAACATTGCAGACCATCCTGTTTCTTGACCTCATTTCCTGCTTTATTTGCTTTAAAACCTCATTTAATTCAGTATATCTTTTTATTGTGATTACTTGTCTTGCCACAAACTTAATTTCCATTTAGTCACAAAAGCTGAAACCTAAACTCCAACCCACTCTAGCCCCCTATATTGGCTCACTGTTGGTCCCATGCGATCATGGAGACTAAAATGTGCTAGAGGGCACTGCAATCCAACTGCTACTCATCGATTTGTAATTGTCTCTTCCAGGACGATTAAGGGAATCCAATACTAGTAACTGCTATTTAATTCAGGTAAAGCAAACAAAATTTCCCTGGTGTTTGGCCCACTCTTGTCAGGAGACTAAACACACTATGGCCTAAATGCCTTTAAACTCAAGATCCCATAATCAAAGTGACACAGACTTTCAGCCCATTGCTGCAGGAGAAAAAGAGCAGACTGCTCGAGTGTGATGCAGTATACAGAATTCTAATTTCAGGCGTTTTTCTTACTTGATGTGTAATAAGGAGGAGCCCAGAACGTACAAATATTCATTATTCAAGGGGAAAAAGCATGATAACTACATTGTAGAATAATTTAGTGAGTCCAATTTAAAGTCTAATGCGACTGCCAGCAAACCAGCAAAAAGCCGTTCAGTCATGGTGATACCCACTCACTTTCCTCACTCACCAAACACGACATGAAATGGAGAAAAGTATTAACAACAGAAGCAGAACTTTCCAATGTTTCCAACGAGCTTGAAGAATCTAGGAGCCAAAGGAAACAGAAGATGAATCCTGCAATTCCTCAGAGCACCCTGTAATAAATGTGATCACTAAACTGTAATCGCACCTTAAAACACAGCTGCCAAGTTACTGTAAGCAACAGACAGCAGGGATGTGCCCGCAACACCGTGGGAAATCATAACAAATCTACCCAGAATGCAACCTGTTCTGTCTTCTAGCTCTATATATCTTATAAGCCACTCATTTCCAAAACTATTTCTAACAGCAACTCCCAAAACTCCTACCCACATTTAACTTTTCATAATAATAATAATAATGAAGAAATAATGAAAGTTTATTTCCTGAGAGTCAAGATGTTTGCTACATAAACGATAGATGCTACAACACTGCATGTACCTTTACCAATATCAGGCAGATCCTGTTTCCTATAAACAATCCATTACTTTCTTTAAATCATGACAACAATCATCACTCGACCTTCACCAAAATATTATAGTGCCCGTTAGAAATGTGACCTTGAGTCATGCGACTTGATGATAAGCCCAATTTAAGTCACAAATCCAATTAATTTAGATTTGATCAAATCAAAAGACTTGCAATTTGACTTAGACTTTACCCATGCAAAATATTCATGTCAAAAATTAAAAATGACTGGAATTGCATCATAACAGGAATTTGGTTTGTTTTAAAATGTTATGAAGTTGATTTTGCAGTTACTAATACACATTTTAGGACATTTGTTATTTCTGCTAATTTACATAATGTTCCATTACTTTACAAAGAAAATGGCATGAAATGTGGTAAAGCGAGCATAATGACTTGTTTTAACTCTGTTCAAACTAAAAGTTTACAACCTGGTCTGACTTTGGAATTATTGATCTAATCTATTGGTTGTTTGAGGGGAAATAAAGAACAACTTTTATGGTTCAGAAAGAGGATTTGTTTAAATAAAATGAAGCAAAAGTCATAAACTGATAATTATTGATTAAGGATTGCAGCATCACTAAAAGCCAAACTGTCAACAAAAGCTACCTTACATGAGAAAAGAGTGCAAAACATATGAAAACTGTTCATTAGAAATAAGAGAAAAAAAGTTCAGCACCCCTTTTCTTTGAGCACAGGATCATCTTAATGGCTTAGCATATAACCACCACTCTTATCAAAGCCTTCGAAAGTCTTTTTCGGCAGAGTAAATACCTCAAATTTAACTTTATTGTAGACGGCTCCTTAAAACCACTGCTTGGCAGTGTCTGCTTTTTCTCATTTCACATCACAGCAGCTGTGGCAGACAAAAAATTTGAGCTCCGAGGAAAGTAAAGCTGAACAAAACCCAACCATTGGCAAAAGACTTTGGCTGCACTAGACGAAGAGACAGCAGGTAGAACAAATACCCTTCTGCCTGCCAAATACTGACCACAGTCTGATCAGTGGGCACAAAGACTGAACAGGCAGGAGAGACGACAGCAGAGCCGTGAGTGTGGCAAATGAATCAAATCTAACAGCTCAGAGTTTCAGGAATGAAGGAGGTGTTAGGAAAACTGATTATTGTGTTTTCACCCTGCTTTGTCTCTTTGTTGTCATCTTGATTCATTTTAAATAGAAAAAAAATACAACCCTTGGCTTTCTGGCATGGACATGTTTGAGTGTGTGTTAGTAGGTGGGTGATGAATATTCTCACTTGACAGACTTTCCCCTTAAACTTGAAACCCACCTAGGAAATTAGCAAATTACACGCACAATTTCACACTCACAGACAGCCCGATCAGGTGTCTTCATGCATGCACACACACACCTACACACACACACGCACACACATACACAGACACACATTACACAGATAAATACCTGTTTCCTACTTTCTACTAGCTGAAAAAAATCCACTCTACAGTTACACTTTCTACAAACACACACATCACAATAGACACCTTTCATGTACTTACTCAAGTCTAAACTTGAAAAACTTTTAGTTTTGTGAAGCAATGACCAAGACAGAAACACCACAGCTTGTTTTAAGACTTTACTCTGTGTATGTAGCATATGTTTCTCACTGACTTTGTAAAAAACATTCACAGCTGACATTGTCTCATCCTGAGGCGGTAAAGGATTCCTTTGCTTTGTGCAGTTTCTCTCAAGAAAAGTTAGACCGCCTGATCTCTTACACTTACTTTTAACACAGGTGTTCATTGTGTCTTTGTGATGGGATGTTTTACAATATTATCCGAGAAGGAGAAAATTAAAAAAAGGCTAGACAAAAACCTAAAAATTAAGTTATATCTGCACTGATGGACACTGATGACGATTTTCTTTCATTTGAGTAACTAATCAAGTCTGTATTGTTTCCAAATATAAAGACTCCTGCTCATGACGCCTTTTTCTAAATGCAGTTTGATAAAAAAATATGCACATGAGAGAAGCTCAAAGCAACCATTCGACTTTTTGATTAAAAACTGTTTCCCATTAAATTTCTGTCAATCATCATTCTAGGACTAACTACTGTTGTTTGAATAAAGGGAATATTTGCATCAAGTGTTTTCATGGACTTCCCTTTTCACTCTGATTAATCTTTGCTTGCTTTCTACTTACTACCAATATTACATTAGTGCTCTGGATTACCTGATCTGCTTTGAAACCTGAGAAGAGACTGATGAATGAGTTGCTAATTGGTTTGGTCAACAATTAACAGCCATGGCCAAGAGAGAGCAGAGACACAAAGGTGCTAATCCTCCAGAAAAAATGATTAAATTAAATCCATAAACCCAACGCACTCACCTCTACATGTCTGCATGTCATCCAGGAAGCTGTGTGTAGGACATGTAGCTGTGCAGACGCCATGCTGCAGGTGACTGGACTGAGGCAGAAGGGCTTCCTCTGGTTTGAGACAGCGAAGGCAGTCTGAGGCCAAGGGCCCCACACAGGAACGACACAAGGGGTGACAATCTAAAAATTGGGAAGATGAAGAGTCAAAAGGACAAATGGCAATGGTGGAGAAATATTCAATAATTTATATAACAATGTGTAGCTGAAAACATGGTGGAAAAATGGAAGTAAGCTCTTACTGTGGCAGGTGTTGTCCTGGGAGTAGAGACCCTCACCACAGGCCTCCACACACTGACCCTGGTGGAGAAGGAGCCCACTTGGACACAAGGTACACTGGGATACAGAAGGACCCCAACAGGAAGCACAGGAGCTGTGACAAGCTGAAGAAAGAAGGAAAAAGGAAGAACTTGAAGCAATTCCTAACTTGTGGCTACATCCCACCCTGTCTCAGATCTACAACAGTTACTGTTTGATCAGTCAAACATTATAGTTCACTGTTAATGTTGCTCAACTGTCAGTGCCACATAGACATGACAACAGTGCGTTTGGACAGTTACTTTGGATTATGGACATGGTCTGTGAAATCCTAACTTTCCTCTAAGCTTTCATACATTATAAGAAGTAAATTCTTATCCTAAGAGAAGAAGGGATTTATTTTACTAAATACAGCTTAAAAACACTTTTTGTACTAACAAAGATCCTAAATGTCACAACAAACTGAGATAAAACTGTTTTTCAGACGGGAAGTTTCTGTAATGAGGCCCTTGAACCAGAACTGTCGGATTAAAGATGATTAATACTTTTTTCTCACATGACATTTTACTAGAAAGAGCACTCCAATGCTCTCAGCAGATTATGACTATTGTAGCTATTTTGCTTTGCACATCACATGCTAAATGTAATTTTACAAAACAAGAAAAAAGCTTGTTTGAGGGCCAGTATAATCCCAGAACTAAAAATTCAATAATTAATCATTTTACTATTACTTTACAAGACCTGAGACATAGAAAGACCCGGAGTTATAAAACCACAGTTAAATACTGTAAAATGTTTGGACTAATGGCGACGCTGATGTATTGGCAAAGAAATATAACATTAAGACATAAACAAATACTTTGTAATTAATGATAAATTAATGATTTTAATGTGTTCTTTATTACTAATGGAAAACCATACTGTCATCTGCTTTTAAATGACACAAACACCCACCATCATCATTCAAAACACAGATGTTTTTGTTCAAGTGTTGAAGATTTACTCTACCTCTGCATCTGCCATGGGTGTCCAGGTAATGCTGGGCTGGACACTGGGAAATACATTTCCCATGATGCAAGGCAGTCCCTGGCAGACAGCTCATGCACTTAGGGTTGTCAGGGAAACAGGAGGCACAGGACGAATCGCAGGCTGTGAACCGCAGCATGTAAAAGTTAATGGCATCTGGTCAGAATGATAAAATGCACTGCGCTCAATTTAAAACTGAATGAATTACACTGAAGGAAGAGAGTCTCTCAGCAAGAGTCTGTGAGGCAAACTGAGCTTCACTTCGTGAGGACCACCATCGATGCTGGTCCAACTCTTTACGTCTGTGTTTGCAAGCACCTGTTTAGTTTTTGCTGTATAATTAAATTATTGGTAAAACATTGAGGTTATTCAGAAACAAGTCATAATATTTCAAAACAAAAGTAAACTTAAGCTGAATTCTCAGTTCAATGGATGTATTTTTTACTGAGTGTGTGTTTGCGTGTGTGTGTGTGTGTGTGTGTGTGTGTGTGTTTGTGTAGTGCTCTGTATTGACATGATTCTCTGACATGCACACACGCTGTAACAGATCCTTGCTTCTGTCTGAGCAGGAGCTAAAATCAGTAGAAGGTATTCCTGAGGCGTGCTGGTGGGAATTTAAAAGGAAACATATTAAGTCGAACCCAGGAAGCCCCGAGGAGACAAACTGAGAAGTTAAAAACCCTTCAGCTCTCTCCAGATGTTGACATTTTAAACCAGAACTCAGAGCACAAACTGGCAACGTCTAATAGATTTGACCTTTATCCACAAAGTTCCCCAGGTTTTGACATTTTCTAAAAAGAGGGCTCCTTGCTAAGTACTTAAACTCTCCCATGAAGAGCCCCCTCCTCCAACCCCACCAGGTGGTTTTAACCAAAGAAAGATCTATGTGCCGCTAAGTTCACCATCACCCTGAGGGAGGCCCATTCTCACTCCTCTTCATCTTTCTGCTCAAAAATAGAAATCATCCATATTCATACAGGATCTCTTTATTCAAAGAGCTTCTGAATCCTCATTAGTGAAAGAGAGAACTGCTAATTATTGTATTTCTTTTAATTATTTGTTTGCCAACTCTTACTGCTGCTGCTGACTTACCATTTCGGTTTAACGTGGAATGGATGCTTGCAAGTGGCTCCATCGGGATGCTAAAAACAAGCTCGAGCAAACCTTCACCACCAGTTCATTGCTAACAATAAATCTCATATCGTCTCAGATGGGGTTTCCTGTTTATCATACACATTCATCAGCACATTCTCTGACATTTAATTTGTCTGTTAAAAAACAAATTTCATACTCGATGAGATGAAACTGCACATCAAAAACATTTCAAACATTTTTTTTTAAAATTCAGGTGAAGCCTTCGCTGATAGGTGCGCTATTTTTCCTGGTTCTGAGGATAATCGCTCAAGAGGTGACAATATCCAGTCGTACTAGGTTATTTTCAGTAACCAAAAATTGCCTTTAAAAGCATTTTCCGCTGCAATTTGACACTTCAAAAGTTTACAAAAGTAAAGCCTTGTGCCATTTTGCACAGACATTCAGGAAACACATTTGGTAAAATCTTTTCTGAAGGGATTCAGAAAGGACCAATTACTTCACCTACAACAACAGACAATACAGCATAATGCAATGCAGGAACAAGACTGACTTCTCCATAGCTGCATGTAATATGTAACATTTTATGTCAGCTCAGTCTCATTCCCAAGTCTTCATATTTCTTTGTCACACCCTTCTGGATCTCATACAGATGCACAAAGTACCACTGAGCAACAATATAGATGTAGCAGCCTCTCAGGACACTCCATGTATACCATCACTTTAAGTTCTCATAGAGGTGCTGCTCCACCCAACTTAAGAAAAAGAGCCACAAAGTCCCAACAGGTGTAGGAGTCAGTGCAATCTTTTCGTCATTCTAAGTACTTTTGACTTTTTGTGCCACAACCACAGCCATTTTACAATGTAGACAACATATTTAGAATGGTTTCCTGGTGGGGAGGCTTTTTTGTGATGCACAAATGGGGCCTCACACTTCATATATGAGACACCAAGTGCTGTGACAACACGTTGGCTTTTGACAACGTGAGAATGAGAAAATGCTCAATATGTTTTGGCAATTTTACTTTGAATTTAAGGAAAAACATAAAAAATAGTAATATAAGTTGACAATTAAGGTTAAAGGAAAATGAGGTTAACAGTTAAGTAAAATAAAAGCAAGTTAACAATCTTTATCCTTAAACCAACATGACTTTGTTACTAATTCACATGTTATTCACCCTTAAGATGGATATGAGTGTGTGTTGGATCCAGCCCATGAAGTGAAACCTCTTTAATCCCTGAATGTTATAAGCATTAGATTCTGATCTTAGGTTGGCACGAGGACAAGCTTCAGTTATGAATCAAGTGCTTTTGTCAAGGAAAACCTGCTTTATCTATAACATCATCAAAGACAAACTCCTTCCTGATCCACAGAGTGAGAACCTTACCGTAGCAGACGCCCTCCTGAACGTAGAAACCAGCATCACAGTCAGGAACACACTCCCCCTCTTTGAGCAAGGCAGCTGGGTCTGAACATGACACACAGTCCTGCCTGTCTGGCCCACGGCACTCCGAGCATGACTCATGACAGCCTGGAGAAAAGAATGAATAGACATTTTCTCCACATTTCTGTGTATTATATACTGTCCATGTACAGTGATCCTAAACAACCCCAGAAGTAAATCTGTCTTAGTCCATTCAGTATGTACACAAGTGGTGATTGATTAGTCTGTGGCCCAAGGTAAAAGGAGATGAGCTATACAGCTCCTAATACATGCAGATGCAGTTTAATTCTTAAAGTTATTATACAGAAAGTTTGAAATTAATTAGTTTTTTTGGTATTTTTGTTTCAGGTAATTAAAAATGAAAATAGTACAGTCTGAGATGATGGCCAACACTGGTCTTGTTGCAGTCATCCAGGAATGCAGATCTCAACTCATCATAAACCCCTGATGTTCACCTGATTTGGCACCTTAAGACTACTATCCTTTCACCAAGATGAGGAGGGTGCTCTGTGGGGTGTCATTGCTGCTGTGGACAAATTTCTGGAGGTTTATTAACCAAAGTTCTGCACAGGGAAATTTTGCGTGTTTCATGGCTGCTGAACCAGGTCTGTAAATATATGAAGTACCTATGCTGAAAAATAATATGCTAGATTTTCTAAATCTGGTGTCTTCTACCTTTGGACTTGAACTTCTCAATCACCTCATGTTTTTATACAAAGGATATATCTTATATGAAGACATTTCTTTCGACGGATCAGCAATGTGTTTGGGTTTGTTTTGGGTTTTTTTGGCTTTCCAAGCAGCCAGACATTTTATTGCTTTCCTTCTGTCCAAAACGTGTGATAAACTGAGCTGTAAAAAAGTTTTTTTAATCATCACAACAACAATGTAGCATTGGCAAAAACAAAATGAGACACCAGGGTCAAAAAACTAATCTTTTTTTTAAAAAACTAAACAAAAGAATAGATAATACCTAGCAATTAGGGAAGCATCCATAGTTGTAAATGACCACTGACAACAAAACACAAAAATTGTATAGCAAAATTAAAAACTACCAGATCCTGTAGAATTAATTTGTGTCCAGTGTGTTTGTGTATGTGTGTGTGTGGTCTTAGTAGTTGTCATCACTAGTGGTGTTTTATAACTGTTAATAAAACCTGCAAAAACAGCAATGACAAACTTTGTGAGCAGGAGGCTGGAGTAAGGTTTCTATATGAGGAGTCCATGTAAAAATTTACAGTGTGTCCAGGGTGTTTCTGTGTGTGAGTGTGAGAGTGTGACTTATAGAGACAAAGACAGACAATGGGAACCAGGATGAAGGCGCACACACACACTCACACGCACACAACACAAACTCAAGTAAATGAATCTTGTTTCGTTTTTGATGAAGTGTGGATGAGGCTTCTGTGTATTTCTGTCTTTGTGTCTTCATACAGCTGTGCTCTCATCCATTCGCATGTGTGTGTGAGAACAAATAGAAGCTCTAAAAACCTATTTCAACACCAACTGGTATGATTACACATGATTTCCCAGCAGACCAAGGACAGAAGCCAGATGCCAGAATGAGAGCCACAAAAAAACACACAAAAAAGAGACAAAAATAAACTATAAGGACAACACAGGAGCGCTGTGAAAACTCTGGCTCTGATACAGCTAAAGTTGGCACTGACAGCACTGTTTACTTCACAACTTACACCAGATTTCTGATGCACACTCACAAGCTGGTGCTGTTTTGTTCCAGAAATTACTTTAAGGATTAAGAAACTTTTCCTACAGAGTGCCCACACTCTTAATGTGGGCAATCCATAAAGGCTTCCATAGGGATCACATTCACAAAGACTTTATGCTCCTTGGACTGTTGAAATGAAACAGTTTCTGATCTTTGTCACATGACCTCAGCTGCAGAAGTTGTTCTCATTAGCATCTAAAAAGAGTGCATGGTTTTATCAGATGTTTTTTCTAACAACCAAGAACATCTGTTCCTTTTAAAAAGACCCCTGCGGTGTTGGAGGTCCATGAATCCTTTTCCAAAGAGGTTTATCTCTCTGGTGTGGCTGCAGCCTCCAAACCCTTTTTGCTGACATTTTGATTAAGAAAACAAGCTGTTTTAAACACCTCTCATCCTTTTTTTTTTTTATGGACAGAAGAATCTGAGTAACCTGTAGGATTTCCAATTTGTTGCTATTAGCAAATACACTCAAACTCACAATATGAGATAGCTAAAAGCCTCTGATCTTTTTCAGAGATCCAAATCCATGTGTGGAAGCTGCCTCTGTGTTAGACACATGTGGAAAAGCTGTGAATATTTCAGCACCCTTTATGGCAGGAAAGCGAAGGATGCTGTGTAATGCCAATCTGTAATGGCTGCGGATCAAAAGGATTCCTTGAAACCCTATTATGCTCCTAACACTGAAATCCCCAGGAAAAATACCTGTCTGGAAGGATAGCGTTTTTGTGAGCAGTACATTGGATTTGCTTTGATCTGATGCTTATCCTCCACATGCACAAAATTGCATCTTGGTTTCAGATATAAAGTAGTTACATCCATGTGATATTTTGGAAACCCAAGGCAGCCATTTGATTAGCAGTTTGAAAATGTTTTCATACAGCACCTCTGGCTAGTCTTTTGCTCCTAGTTTCACAACAAGTTTGGAAAGTGCAAAAGTTAGAAATGAACAACAGCATTTTCAAAGTACTACTAGAGTCTAAGTTCCTGAAGATCTGAGTCAGCTTGCAGTCCTATTCAAAACTCAGTGTTATAAGAGCCTTTTTTCATGGATCCACCAGGGGCTCAGGAGAACAGCAAATCCATAAATCTTAAATTCAGTTTGGCTGTACTGTAAGGGGAGATTAGATAAATACAGCTTTTCCCAAAGTCTAACAGCCATACATACCTTTTGGTTATCTCCCTTCTTTCCTAAGTCTGTGCAGGTCTTGAGTTTAAGAGCATAAATATTCTAATGAACATTAGATAGATGCTCTGAAACCTCCAATTTATTCATCACAAACTGCAAATACAGTACAAGTTTGCAGTTGTATAGAAAATAAAGGAGAGGAACATGGACATCTAAAATGGGTAGTATGAAGTTAAAGGTCAGAGGTTAAAAAAAAGATAGAGACAAGAGTTTAAGTCAGAGGTAAAGATAGCTTGAGGTAAGGAAGTGAGGAGAGTTCACGTGGCATGAAAAGTGGGAAAAACCTCTCAGAGCAAGGGGATATTCCCTCAGGGAATGTATAATTAATTTAATCAGTGCCATTTAAGAAATACTGATAAGAATCTTAACTAATTAGTGAGAGACCCCTGAAGTTAACCAAACATGTTATTGCAGGAGTTGATGGAAAGCGGTGTGAGATAAATCTACTGCTGCTGCTTGCTTCTCGGTACAGGTTTTCCTCAGGTAATAACATTCCCTCAGACTCCCTGCATCCTTCTCTTTATCATCCTGAAAACACATATTACCTTCCAGAAAAAAACATACTTTGTCTGTTTTATCAGACATCGGCACAGCCCATTTATCTCCCTACCATAAACCTTTACTTTTAAAAGGGATTAAAGGATGCACAAGTAATATGCATTACTTCCCTCATTATTTAGCTGAGTTTTGGTGCAATTCAACTGACTCTCAGTGATTAAACATTCCACCTTTGACCAGCAGGCCACAAATCATCGCATATTATGTAGGGACACACATATTAATGTTAATTACTTTAGATATTTTCACACTTTTCCCTTCCAAGCAACTTTTTGCTTGTTTTTTAAACCTGTTCCAGTCTTCACTTTATTTGGGTAACATTTTTAAATATTGACCAGAAAGAAATACTTTTTTTGAAATGATTAAAAATTTAAACTGTTTTCTAAATTTTAATGAGCTAATCTACTTATATTGGTTAACAGATGGTCACAGATTCTATCTTGCAAATTCAAAATCTAGTTATGGCTTAAAATTTTTTAAACACTTTCTATTATTATAAAAACTGCAGATGAAGAAAACTGTACAGCCTCAGTAGAGATAACTGCTCTCTCACCTTCTGAGTGAGACTGTTTAATTTGGGTTTTGTTTATCTCATCCAAACAGATTGTGTTACTTTTCTTGAATCTGGTTTGTGGCTTTTGTGATGCAAAGCAGTAAGTTTGGACTCAACATATCTGCATCCACTCATCCACATATTCAGCTTCAGTAAAGGCTGCATACAGACCTATTTAGAGATTGTGTAGAAGAATGGAAATATTTATTATAAAATGGATTGTTATCCCAGAGTGCTTACTTTGCATATAGTGCACTGTGAATGCCTGATGCAGTCAGTACAGTGTTCATTATGGTCTGTTTTGCGTGTGTTTTGTGTAACATATGCAAAATGAAATGAAATTCTCTCCACAGAATCAGCACTTTTCACACTGAATGAATCCCACTGTTACTTTGTCAGTTTCTCATTCACTCTCAACTTCCCTTCCTCTTTCTCTTCAGATTCAGAGTGAACAATTTCCACCAACCAAAGTTTTTCACAGTTTTCACTGCAGGTGGATTAAATAGTCTTCTCTATCAGCATGGAATTGAAATCCCTTGCGGCAGGTGATTTCAAGGACTCAACTTTAACAGACTTGAAAATGCTTTTTATACACGCAATATGCATCATTTTCTCATTTAAGTTTTTTATTTTATACAGTGTTGAGTTGTCTCCCTACATTTTATCAAACAATATTAATCAACAATGATCAAACACAAAGATACATGTAATTTGAATCCAGATAATGATACATTTCATTTTGTTGTCTGTCGCTATGGAGTTCTGCATGAATGATGTATTTTTGGGGGCCAACTTGGACTTCAGCATTGCAAATGTATCTTTAAACATTGTACAGTGTTGAACAAAGGCAGGACAAAGATTAAGAATACACACTTGTTTAACAAGGTGATCCTTGCAAACGAACAGTGTAAATGTAACCACTACATGTAAAAAGCAAACCTGAGGGTAAAAACATTGTTCAGCATGAATGCATGACCACAACGTCACCACCTTTAGGCTTCCACTTCACTATACAATGCAAACTGCATAACTCAATAGGTCAATAAGTTGTAAAGTTTTGAGTTTTTAAGAATATAAACACAATATGTTTTTGGTTCATCAAGTGCCTGTGAAAAAACTTCAACCACTGCACCTTCAATATATATATGTATACATATATAATTAAATATATAAAATAAAAAATATAATTATTGCATTTGAGATGCAGCAGTTTGCCAACTATTCAACTGTCAAATGTCTGCTTTCCCTAAAGAACTTTAGACAACCAAAAGTTTCAGCTTTAGTGCAAGAGGACAAAGATGTAACTAGGCCAAAATTAAAGGCAAGTACAGCAAATGTTCCTCATGATTGATGACCTAACTCAAGCAGGTTTAGAGTCTCTTCAAGTTTTCTTTTCATACTGCACTGACATACATGTAAACCAAAGTGCTGCCTGGTAGATAAGAAATTAACCCAAACTTTATTTTAGGTTTCATAATGTGGATGGCAGTAAATACACAGGAATCACCGTAAGAAGGCAAAAAGTTGCAAACTGAAAACTGGCTTTTTTAAGCTGCAATTAGTCAAATGTATGGGATTAAAATGACTGACAAACTCTTTACAAAATCACAGTACATTCCAGTCTTACAGAAGGGTGAGGTTTTGTGTTCTGTTCTGTGTGAAAAGGATTAATGTTGCCGGTGAATGTTGGAACCTTAACCTCTGGTGTGACAGGTCGATTGACAGGTGAAATGGTTCCCTACCCACATTTCATTTTCCAGCTCCTCAGCTCTTTCCATTTCCTTGTCATCATATTCTGTCTCTCTTCCTTCTCTCCCTCAGTTTCTGAAGCTGTGCACCCCCCCATGATGTTCTCTCTTCTCTGTCCCCGGCTTCTTCTTGCCACAACCCTCTGGCCTCTCTTGACTTTCACATCAGATTCCTTGTCATCTCTGTTTCTCTCTGTGTGACTGTCTCTGTTTCTTTCTCTTGAGTTTCTTTTTCATCTGTTCAGACTCAATTTTTATGTGTCTCTTTCTTGCTATTCTCTCTGTTTTCTTCTCAATGTGCTGAGGACCAGGAGATACCTTCTGTCTCAAACGGGGACATGCTGTCCCGCAGAGGAACTTAGTAAAATGACAGTAATTTATCTGGCACCTATCATGCGTAATACTTCATTGAACTGCTCATCATGTGCATCACAGATTTTCTGCAGCAAATTTCAAGGATTTATGACAAAATTTTAACATTCTTTGATAAATAATAACCACTGTCCCTTCCAGCAAGAGATATGCTGAAAACCTACTTTTCTTGCAGGTGCAGCAAAGAGACTAAAGGGGCATTCATAAGCATTCTGCTCAGGATAGCCCTGCATTTGCATGATTGGGTCACTCAAAACACACATATACACACCTATACAGTACAAACGTTTCTCCTTCCAAAAATGGTGATGACCAACAAGAGGATTACACGTCCTTTAACGTGCCTTGCAGGAAAGCAATTTATTTTTCCGCGCAGCCCGAAGCGCTAAGTTATCAGCCAATGTAATCCGAGCAGGCCAGTTGCCAAAAAACCTCAAAAACCAGGGGAGGTGGAGATGAATGCACAGTCACACGGTGAGGTGGATAATCTTCACTCTCTGTCCTCTCGGGACAGGCGAGGACACGCGATTACAGCGCCACTGTGGTTCATTGTCATACACTCCTCGAGTAATAAAATGAGATGGGATGAGAGAATCAGCAATTAAACTAAAAAGGAGCTTTGGGTGGAGGAAGAGTGGAATAGATAAAAAAAAATCCAATGGGAGCCTTGATCAAAAATCCCCATTGTTGGAATGGAATCAGAAATGGAATCAGGTTTGAGTGTGAATGTTGTTATTTATGTCGTCAACATCAGCAATAAACTATATTTCAATAAACCAGGTTTAATATAAGAAGCTGAGAAGCAAAACCAGTGTGATGACATGATGACAACTAAAATAACACCAAAGTAGAGGGCAAACTTTTCCTTAGAACTATTGTGGTACTTACTTTACTTGTCAACACCATTAAGACAAAACATTTGATTCTTCAAACACTGGTTTTCCTTAATAAGGCTGAAATGTAGAAGTGACTCAGCATGCAGGAGACAAATAGGATGGTCAACAACGGCTCCATGAGTAAGTCCACACTGAGGGACAGTATTCATACCAGTATGGTGAGGATTTTTGGAAAAACAGGGGCAGAGAATAAGTAAAACTTGTGCTGTCATCAAGGTTGCCTCAGCCTCTTTTCTACCATGTGAACAAGAGAAACTCAGATACAAAATTCAGTTACAGTAATGAGGGACACAGTGAGGTTGGTATTGATTAAATGTCCCACACTTACTTTCTTCTTTTTGCACAAAACCTTATGACACCCAGGGCTCTATATTCATCATCTAAGTGTAACACAAATGCAGGCCTGATTTTTTTGCACTTTTTTTGCATGTAGATGTGGAACTCTTGAACACAAACACAAGTGCATCTTCGGTACAGCGCAGATCAAAGGTAAAGTGCAGGGAATAGATGATTTAAATGTGTGTCACAGGCAACTTAAATCATGACCTATTAATCAGTTCTTCTCCTTTAAACTGCTGTGGTGCTGCCTACTGTCAGTTTAGTAATGGCTACAGAGGGAGCAGACTGGCACCACTAGTCAAACTTTAGGCTGTCAAAACTGATATACTTGTGCAGGAAGTTCAGGCTCACAATCACCAAATAGATGGCATATGAGTGGGTCTCCATGGGCTGATGATAGTTTAATAGCACTGTAAAGACTTGAATAATCCTTTTCCTCTGATATTATTAAAAAACCTTCAGCCAGTGAAGGAAGCAGTTCAATGATTCAAGAAGAAAGGCCAAACAAAGAATTTACTGAAATCAGAAGCCGAAAGGATGTTGAGTGGTGAGAATTAGCTACATTTACTACACACAACTTAAAGTTCCAGTAAATTTCATTTAACAACACTGATAAAGAGCAAAGCTTTCAAAATGTCACTGATGTTGTGGTGTTAATAAATGAATTGCATTGGGAGCTTTGAGTGTGCATAATTTACTTTCCAATCATTAATTAAATGCCCAAACTTTTTGTGCATAAATGATGCAGTGTCACACTTGGTGGCCTTGCACAGCTGAGAAATTACTAAACCAGTTAAGTTGGTGAAAAACCTTGAATCGTTTCATGTCTGTGTGATTTGATTGCAGTTCATTCATAGTTAACTGGTACTGTGTCATGATGTGCCAACTTCCTGCCTGTTATCTAATTTAACAGACAAGTCAGCTTATTTTTTTTATACTATTAACTAAATGAGTAAGTTGTATTAATAATGTCTGCTTCTGTTATCTTTGTCAGTGGGATGAATGCTCACAAGTTCATCTGGGGAAACAGCCCATAGACAGTATTTCGAAGGGGCAGGTTATTAAATTTAAAAAAAAAATGTAAAAGTTGGAAGGTAATTGGACGAACTTGCTGTCTGTCACATTCATTATTCTTGTTGAAGCCAGTCAGGAGAAGAACAAAAAAATCTTTTCCATTTAGAAAAGCCGTCAGTGCCGTTCTTTGCTCTCCTTTAAATAGGGAAATGTTATCTAGTTCTGATAAAAGTGATGCTATTGCAGCATCCATGCTAACCTCCTCAGTGGTCGTCATTGTTTACAAGGTTGTAGTCCCTTCTCACTTTCATCAAAACTAAACCACACCCATAGCTACCACCTCTTTCCCCTCAAAGAACGTTGATTGTTGTAATCATATTCTAATCGAATTGAGTTGGAGCTTTTCGAGATGAACCTGCCAGATTTCACTTGAAATCTCAGCAGCCCAGCTGCCTTTCACAGTTAGACATCTGTAGATATACAGCAAACCTGTCTGTGGGAGCTTGGATAGGTCTGTCTGACCTCAATCAGCTGCTTAGATCAACTTAGATCTGGTTTGAGCTGGCAGAAGTGCAAACATGATTTCAACTCAAAAACGACCTCATCATTGAACTGCATGGGCGCATCTTGCTGACACTTCTATTATTGAGCTGTACCACCCATCTTGGCGCAGCTGCTAGTTGAGCCAAAAAAATTGCAACTTAGGTGCGGAAAAAAAGTCGGTTGACTTTCTTCATCTAAAACTGTAAATGAGAGTTTCTCATATTGTTGTTCTACTGTAAAAACCCTGTAGAAAACGTAAAGCACATGTATACTTCAAATCTATTGGTTTCTTTTAATAATGAATGCTGTCTATTCCTGACAGTGACCATAAGCAAGAACTCTGATCCTTGCATTTTAATGACTACACTTGACCCGACCACAGTTGGCAAATCAGAAAACACTTAGGGCCCTATCATGCACTCCCACCCAGCACAAGGACAGGGTGCATGGCACAGGGGTTTTAATTTTTCAGGGGAATTTCCAGGTCAACCTTTGCAACCTTGTTCCAGGAGCAGCAGAGGAATCCTGCTCTTCCCCGCCAAAAGCGCCACTGTCACACAGCGGATAGTCCTATCGGCTGTGTAAAATCTCATCTCATCAATAAATAGGTGTTTCATGGATGTTTCTTTGACTGAAAATGCATGAACCAATCAGAGAATCCGCTGGAAGTTGCTCCAGCTGTCAGCGACCGATCTGTTAAAGACCATCCAAACTTTGTAATCCTGCCATTGAGATTAATTTGGCATTATGATTACAATTATTCCTTATTTGTTATTAACGTGAGGGGGGGCTCACATAAATGAAAGTGGTGTGTGCGTCTTGGCCAAACACGAGACACACACATTCCCATACGCTCGCTGTTTACTTCATAATGCATACTTTGTGATCGAAAATGTTTATAAAGCACACTTTACTAACTTTACAAAATATGTCCAAAGCACAGTTAAATATTTTAGTTTTCTGCTGAGAGACAAAAACAGAAAAGAACGGTGTGTGTGATTGTGAAGAGGTGTGTAAGTACATTGGCCAACTGCACTGTAATTTAAGGTACATGCTGTTTTACGTCTACGCCTCCATTTAGACCAGGTTCTGGCTGGTCTATACTCCCGGCGTATTTGACCTCAATCCGCCCGGTGTACAATAGCAAACACACCAGGACACACCTCCATTCCGCCTTCATTCTCAGACCTCCCGCCCCTTGGCATAGACCCAGTGCAAGGGGATTTGCTATCGTACACTTGTGGCAAAAATGACACTTGCGCGGGATGTACAATAGCGATGACACCAGTACTACTGGCGCACCGCGTTTGCACCAGGTGTACTATAGGGCCCTTAGTGTGATTGATTATTTTTGGGAGGTTTTAAATGATGCTTTTTTAAAAGAATGTGTTATTTGCACCAGTTTACTCTGTGTCTCCATCTTTTCTAACTCAAAAAGGGACTCTGGAATGTTTACAACTTCATTTAAACCCTTTTCTTTATTATATGCTTTTGTTTGCCAATTTGGATTTAAGTTAAGTAAAAAAGACAATATTTTATAGGCAGCAACAACTGTTAGAAGTTCTTCAGTGGACAGAAATCACAGTTGCAGTTTTTTGGACTTTACACTTGAAAAAATAAAGATGCACATGTTTCTCACACAGTCTATGTTTTAGAAGTTAGTAAGAGTGAATGAAGTGGAAAAGGTTCTAGTCCTATCACTTTCCCACCAGTTTAGCTGCACAGTTTGGGCAAAAATCCAACTGTAAGTGTTTTACAGAGCCAGAGGAGATGAGAGGAAAAACAGGAAAGGAGACAGGGTAAAAGAGGACAAAAAAAAGGAGAAGGGGAAAAAAAGAATATCTTCAGAACAACACCCTCCATAATTATTAACAAGCTGACTTTGAATTGCGTACAAGCAGACACAGTAAAGCCTTCAGTCATGAGCCACAGGCATTAACAAAAACCCCCACGGAGGCCTGTGGAGACACTCACAGCTCTGGGTGGTCCTGGTGCTCTGCCAAGAAGTGCTACAATGCAGCATTAATGTCTGCTGCACCTTCCAAACACCTTACACCCTCATTACTGCTGTCAACTCTCATCTCCTCCAACTTCCTTCTATCTCCTCCCTCATTCTTTGCTTCTTTTTTCCCTTATTAACAAACGCTGGAATAGAAGTCCACTTAAGCTAAATCTGCTCTGTTAGCCTCGACCTGAGCACCCACTGATTTGCAGTCACAGTGACTGTGAGTCCCACTTTCTTCTGCTGCTTTTTTGACTCTGCACCCAGAGAAACTGCTTAGGAAAAAAATCCAAACTGTTTTGCTTTCATCACAGCCAGCTGGAGGTTCAAATAAATGGTCTGCTGACTAATTAGCTGAGACACACAAGGTGTTTGTGTTGTGAATTTTGCCTTGACAGAAGAAGTATGATCTGCAGTATTAAAATGGATAAATGCATGAGGAAAGTAAGACAAGACTGTTCTTGCACAGCAGCTGCTAGTGCATTAATTTGCTTTTACTGAGCAACATTTGATAGTAAAATATCTGCAGTATTAATGCAGGTTAGGCGCTGGATTAATGCATAAGAGCGGAATTCAATGGATGGTGGATACCAAAGGAGGACAGAAGCAGCAAAAATGTATGAAGTGGGATTTCCAGAGTGAGTTCACACCAAAACTGTTTACAGTATATAAAGCTGGATGGATGGAGACAGGTTTAAAACAAAGCGTGCTTTCTACAAAGGCTGCTGCTGTGGATCCTATTTAAGGCTGTCCAAGGAGCTAGTGCATTGGGAGGTCTGAAATTCCAGTCCTCCTGACAATATTCATTAAGGTGTGAAATTGAGCTGCAGAACTGGACTGTAATCACATTGTGGTTACTCTCTGCTCCCTCACCCACCCCTTTCTCCCTGTTTCTATTGCAATCCCTCTCTCCCAGGAGGAGCAGCAGGTCTTCCTCGCTCGATAGAGGCGCTAAGCCAAACTGTTCACAGTGTATTAGCATTCCCAAAGGGGTTTCACACACTGAGGTCTATTTATTTATTGGTCCAGGCTTTAGAGCACCGGAGGACCTTTGAGGCAGACTGGTTGGGTAACAGTAAATGTCAATGGCTCTGTTGTGCATTTTCCTGCATTAGCATTGTTTATAGTGCAAAGTTTAGCCTCATATCTGGAGTTTATCCACTGTTAAGATGCACAATCTTGGTAGGCTTTGAAACAGAAATGCATGTGTCTTCCAAAAATCCAAAAATTCTGAAATTGTATCTATGACAAACTGATTTATCTGTGTGACTTTAAAATAAAGGTCTTTAAGAATCTTTGTAGAGGTGCCCCTTAAACATATAGAAAGTGCTTCCATATTGGAAACAAGCGGTCTCTTTGATACAAGGATACAAGGAAGTTTATTGGTCATTATACAACAGGTTGTATAATAAAATTAAAATGTGGCTCCCTCTTGATTGATTAAATGATTGTATAAAAAATAAAATTAAGTTAAAATAAGAATTGATCAAATCTATCTTCACACTACAGTTACATTTCCTTCACCATCAGACTAAGCAGACTACTGCAAGGATCAGGGTACAGAATACTAGCCGGGACAATGGCCCAATGAATCAAGAATAAGGCTTAGGAAATAAAAGTGAGTCATTGCATGACACTTGTCTGTAGGAGCACAGAGCTTCATTATGCAGATGACTATAAATACGGAGAGAAACATTGCTGTTTCTGCTGTCAGGTCGACCAGTGAAGTCAACCCCTAGTATTTTCTTACCTATCTATTTGTACGTCACAGAAATCATACAGGGCAATATGCCCCGACTGGTAAATGATCCAGCATGCCATGTTGCCTGACCTGGCACACTGACTATCTCAAAAGGCAAAAATATTAAATAGTCAGATCCAGACATGTGGCATTATGTCTTCTCGGTATTAGCTTAGATACTGCATGAAGCAATAAAATCAAAGAAATCTTTTACTCTCTAATGTTTGTCTGTACAATGTTGAGTGGAGGCTGAAAGCATCAACTCATTGTTTATAACTGCATTATTGCTGGTAGACTGGACAGACAAAGACAGAGCCTATATGTATTGTCACTTTTGCCAACAGATGCTAAATGTTGTTACTAGGCGTCACATTAACCACACACTTCCCATCACTGACTGAATTTTTGTAACAATGACAAAATGAGCAGAAAGTCTAATGCAGTCTGTGGTTTATTCAGTTTCGTCCCTGTTGGCTCCACTCATTGTAGAAAGCCACGAGTCTCCTCTGATACACATGATGAACCAATCACTTTCTTTCACAAAAGAGTAAGGAGACTCGTGAGGAGGCTGTGACTGACTGGAAAGTTCCCAAAACCCTATGTGCAGGCGTCTGGCCAACCACTAACACTTTATACTGCACTGAAGGAAAAGTGATCCCTCAACAACTTTCAACCTGCAAAAACAACCATTTGTTTTCCTTATAGGAGCCACTGCAACGGAGAATGGAATGTAGCTTATTCACCCAGGTGATGTATGCACCCGTGTCACAGGTGCACCCTCTGATTTTATAACCTTCACTTTGTTTTATCATATTTGAGATGTGCTAATAATATAAACAGGTTGTGCTTAAAACGTTATTTGAAATTTTAAATGAAATTTATAGGGACTAAACACATGCTAAATGTATAAGAGGTGGATTTGACAACACAGCCTCACTTGTTTTAAAAGAAATCATTTCCAAGCATAGATTTTTTTTTTCTGTGGGTGTCAAGTCATTAACAGGAGGCAGCATAATGTAACAGTGCTGCAACAACAATAAAACAAAAAAAGTTCAACGGAAATCAATTTCGTTTTCAATTACAGATCAATTTTCATGTGTTAATTGGTTTCCATACTGTTCATTTGAAGTGTTTTGTGGACTGATAGCAAGAGGGAGAGAAAACATATGCCTGTGGAAAAATGATTTCTCTGAATTCTCTGCATTTACCATAAATGACTTTTCCAATCATTTCTGCAGCAACAGTTAAGGAAAAAAATCTGTATAACACCTGAGCACATTCCCTATCTGCTGTCCCCTCTCTGTCAGTAGAACCACCATACTAAGGTTCTCCCCTTTGTCACTTTGTAAAATATTCAGAGGCACTTAAAGTTATGTTGAACCAATCTGGTGGAAAGAAGTCACACAGAGTTTATCACAGGCACCCAAAACACTGTGATACACCAGCTGTGGAGACCCTCTGTCAAACTGCTTAACTGTGGATGCACTCTCTACCACACAGCTCAGAGGCTGATCTGAAACCAGTCGAGTGAAAGACACTGGTGTTCTGTTTCTGCTTAAAGAAATATAAGAAAACGGTTCTTGGAAATTTACACACACAGTAAGGGGTTAAATAACAAGCAGAGAGAAAATAAAAAAAG
>JAQNCA010000027.1:4331156-4343014 GCA_029783725.1 Acanthurus tractus
AATATAAGAAAACGGTTCTTGGAAATTTACACACACAGTAAGGGGTTAAATAACAAGCAGAGAGAAAATAAAAAAAGCTAGGAAGAGAGAGTGAAAAAGATAAAGGACAAGGAAATGACCGTAGCAAAAAACTTAAGACACCAGAAGAAGAACATAACAGGAGGTCAAAGCCAAGATATGATGATCTATCTCTCTTCAAACAAAGCAGCCAATTTGGTTATGCTTGTTAACATGATGAAGATCTTTAGTTAATTAACTTCCTGTAAAATAGTAATTGTAAGTTGTACAGCTTTTTTAGAAAATGAATTTACAAAAAATGCATATCTATGATATAATTATAAATATATAAAAATATATTGAAAAAATGTTGTAGAAAATATGGAATATATATACATGCATTTTTTCTTTAATAGTTCAAAAAATGACATGTGGTGAAATTTGCAATATGTGCCTCATGAAGAGTGAGACAGTATAACACTGAAACATTTGTTTACCAGCTAGACTTAAAGATCTGCAAATAATTTATCTTTCCTTCTTTTTTTTGCTGCAGTTAAATCTAAATAGATGTACACTGTGACCTCCACAATGGCATCCAGAGGACACAACAAGGCTCATGACATCATGCAATACTCACGGCGGCAGTGTGTGTGCTCGTGCTGGTAGAAACCAGGAGGACAGGAGGCCAGGCACTGGCTTCCACCAGCGCTCAGCAGGGGAAGCTGGGAGCCGCAGGACTGACAGTCCAACCTGCTCGAACAGGTGGCACAGGATGACTGACAGGCTGTGGAGGAGGAGAGAAAGTGAGAGTGTGAAAGAGTCCAAGGGTCATTCAGTTTAAACACAAGTTTTCTCCTCCTATTTGAGCTTTCTTAAAGGTTACAGCCTCTAATAGCTCAGCCTGCTAATAGCAAGAGGCAAAGTAACACTTATAGTCAAATGTGTGGGTGATTTTAAGTCACTTGTTGGTCAGCCAGAGGTTCCTAAGACTGAGGAAAGAAACTAGAGGTCCCACTTGCAGCCCAAGTGACACCGAGGTGCTTTTAGACCAAAATGTTGTACAAATTTTGAGCAGATGTTCCAAGAAATGGTACAAACTTCATTTGAAGTAATTAATTGCTATGCAATTATTCTCAAGACGGAAACAGCAGATTGTAAAATGTCAACAAATATCTCTCCTGGGGGAACAAGAATTTATTTGCTGTACTCCTCTGTGATAGAGGTATTAAATGGCAGCCCAGTGCTGCTTCCCTCAGACGGCACTAGTTTTCTTAAATGAAGTTGTCTCCTTCCTGTCCAAGCACTCTGTCTGAGTTTTTTGTTACCTACTGATTTTATATTATATTTCAGACTTCATATTTCAGACCTCCTGATAAAGTGACAAGTTTCTGAGTCTGCAGGGTCGCAGCAAAATAAAACTTGTCCCTTCCTCAGGGCTGCAACTTATCCTTAGGACAAACACTGATTCAGGGCCCTATCGTACACCCGGTGCAAACGCAGTGTGCCAGTGGCCCGGGGTGTCATTGCTATCATACATCCCGCGCAAGTATCATTTTTGCCACAAGTGTACGATAGCAAATCCACTTGCAGGTCTGTGTGCTGTCTGATGGATTTTGTTATTGACATTTTATTTAGTTTTACAAAGCTATCAACATATTTGAAGTATTCTTTTAATATGTTACATATCTGTTTGAAATTCTGCTTTGTTATTTTATCAGTTTTACCCTCTCTTCCTGTATTGTTGATCTTCATGGTGGATCTAATTTAAGTTGGTGATGTATGTTAAGTAAAGTCTTTGTTCTGTTTTGCTGCTTCCACCGAAAGCCAAGAAACCCTGGTGAAAGATATCTTTAATCTCAGTGAGGCAATTTCCTGGTTGAATAAAGCTATTCTAACACCGGCTGCATCCAAACACAGTCCACACATTCAGGGCATAAGCACCCCTCTTTATATTTCTTAAGTACAAGTGTGGAAACCCTGTTAAAGAATCCTCTACTAGCATTAGCATCTGGGCTTCAAAGTTAATACCTCTATCTGTGCCTGATAGCTTTACGTCGTCAGGGTGTTTGTTTACAGCATCATGAATAGCTGCGGGCAGTAAATGTCTTGCTCGGGAAGGGAACAGGTCAAATGGATGGTGGGAATTCAACGCAGTAAAATGCTAAGAAGATTGCGACTGTCACGGGTCAACACACGGTCAAGGTGGTGTGGCTGGTTTGGAGTCAGTCAAATGTGACAACATGCATTCACAAAAGTAGGATAAAGAGGAAAACCAACACATTAAGTCAATACTTGATATGGGCACACACCTTTACACACAGGCCATGAATCTAAATGGAGACACTTTTGTAGTCCTAAAGTTTAATGCAAGCTTGCTACAGTGCTGCAAGTAATATCTTCCAAATATTTCCTTTAAATGTGGATACAAAGGATTTTTTTTCTGCCTTTTAGCAGCTGATGCTCAAGGTGAACTTAAATTTAGTTCTTCTTTAAGACGCTCAATAACCAACTCTCTGCAGGGAAAGGTGCAGTTTCAATCTTAGAGGATGGTTGAAACTTTCTTTTCCATTAGAATGTAAACTTCTGCAGCTATCAGGAAACACATGTGTGCTAACTTTAGTATGTAGGTGAGAAACGATAAATCTGACTGCCAAACTGTGGCAAGTGGACCACAAGAAGCCTTCAAGGAGCATCCAGAGGGTCACCAGAAAACAGAAAACTAACAGTGGTCGAAATCATGCAGTAATACATGCAGACAGTCCTACCTTCACACACTCTACCCTCAGCATAGTAGCCGGCTGGACAGATGGACAGACAGCGACCCTGATGGAGGAAGGCCTTTGGGTCTCTGCAGCTCTCACACTGGTCAGAAGTCCCTGAACACGACATGCAGTCTGCATGGCACTGGACTGGAAAATACATATTTGATCAATTAAAATATGACAAATTTAGTACAATATGTGTGCATCTCCATAAAAATATACTTAATGCTAAATGACCCAAACAATTTTGAAGTATTTATGACTACAGACAGACAGATGCTCAGACACAAACACAAATACACACATACATCCAGACATTCAATTACATGCTAATTTTATTTTATATGGACACACACACAGTTGGCGTATTCAGGACCACAGACTTGAAGTCACTGTCTCTTCCTCTCTCTTGCTCAGCGACACACACGTACATGTACACACACACACACACTCACACACACATACACGCACACGCACACGCACACATTCTGACATTTAATTTTGTGCAAATTATAAACAGATTTGGCTCTGCATTGAAACTCAGTTAGCGAAAGGCAGACAGATTTAACTTAAGCAAAATGCGCACCAACAAACATACACACACACTCATTGGTTCTACAGTCAGACAGGGTCAGTGGTGGAGAAGTTCTGAGCAAAATTTGCCCATCTGGAGGATTTTCAGTGCATCTGCAGTTTTCCTCTCTCATCCAACAGCTCTACCAGAGCTTTTTAGGATGAAGTTTAGTGAAGAGCTCCTCTGCCTCACACTGACTCCCAAATAGTATAACATTCAACAACTTCTGAACAACAACTTTTGTCCACCAACTGCACTAAAACCTATTATTAATCGTACATAATACATTCAGTAACTCCTGTAATCATAGTTAATGCATCTACGTGGCAGATTAATTCTGACTCTTGGCGCTGGCAGGGGACTTTTACAGTTGGCAGGAGCATTTTTTCACTTACTGACAAAATCTAGAGTCTTAATTTTGCCAACAAAGCTGTCATGGCACAGATGTTTTTCCATCTGGAAAATCTATCTATCTTGACATTTCTTCCCCTCCAATAACCAATTACAACATAACAAAGTCTGTAACTGTGTTGGAAACTATCAAGCCCTAGTCATCAGCTAGTTTGTAGAGGTGATAATCAGATGTAGCTGCTCAACCTGGACCAAATGAAAAAAAAACAAAAAAAAGATAACAACCACATTTTTATGACTTTTAACCTCTTTTAATGCATGTGAACATATAACTTCGCTCCTTCCAAGATTGTCAGAGTTGTTTTTTGTTTTTTTTCAACTAAAAGGTTTTGAAGGCACAAGGTTTTTTTCTCAAAAAGCACAGCGGCTAAAATTCATTGCTAAAAAAAACAATGTATGAAACAAGTTGGGGGAAAAAAACACGACATTGAATCATCCATCAAAGTTTCTGATATCTGGATTTGTGGGAAAATTACCCGTCAATTAACAATTTAAAATACTTTCAAGATTCAAGATTTAGGATTTAAGAATTCTCTTTAAATTGAATGAAATGTCATCATGTTGCTGTGCTAGACAATACCACAAAATTTTGAAGGCACACCCTGAATAACAATATAACAAAAACAACATAAAAATGATAACAACATAACAGAAGAGAGGTCCTCAGAGTGATAACTGGTGTGCAAAAACACAAGTAATTAGCAGCGTTCCATGATACATGTCCCAAAAATGAAAAAATGTCACTACAGAAACTCCTACAACTCAAAAAATCCTGTCAGCATCTGAAATTACAAAATCCTGGATGACAGATGGAACGTGTCCACGTATCTGGATTGCAGAACAAGAGAATACAGGCGGCCTCTTGTCAAACAATATGCAGAGCTGCTTGCACTTGATTGCGCTGTGATTGCTCCATTCATTATGTGAATGCATTGAGCAAATAAAGTGCTCGTCTCCTGTAAAAATGTGACTGAGAGATCTGATTAATGTGATGACTGCAGAACAGGGAAGAAAGAGAACAGGGAAAAAGAAAAATTGAATGGAGAAGAAAAGGAGAATGGGAGGAAAGACTACAGACTACAGGGGAGGGGGAGACAAAAAGAGTTAAGATGAACATGAAATAGATGGAGGTGAGACTTCAACCTTAATGGCAAATAAGACCGTCAGTAAGCCAAAAAATATTGGGCTTAGTCTCTCTATTTCTCTTTCCTTCATGCTTTCTGTTTTCCCTTACAGCTTATTCTTCTATCTCTTCCACCCATATTCTATACTTCTGCCACTTGTTTAACCTTACTCTCCATCATGCCACCCTCTTGTATTTTCTTTCCTTTTTTTGAGAAAATCTGGGAGAGAAAAGGAAATAAGAGAGCAGGTGAAGGAGGAAGTTAAAGCAAGTAAAAGTGGGAGATCTAGTTACTAAGTGCTGTACGTTCTGGCCCGCTGATGTACTTAGTGACTAAATCCAATATCAGTCAAGTGTTTATTTCCATTTTTTTATTTCTGCTGTGGCCAGTTCTTCAGCTTGTGGTAATAAACCAGTCTTTAGCATGTATTAAAGAATCTGCTGTGCAAGTCATCCTTCATGCACTCATCTTGCATCTGTCTTGAACTCCTCCTGCAAACAATTCAGTCTTGAATGTTAAACAGCAGATATAAACAAGGGTTTTTTTTCATATGAAACTCCACCTGACTAGTAACAGGGTCATTTCTGTTTGCTGTTTGTTGTAACAGCTGAAAGTGCACCAGAATTAGATTTGTTTCCCTCTTGAGGACTGAGCCACATTACATGCACAAGTTCAGCACATCACATGCTATTGTTTACAGAAGGCTGACACTCGTACATTGTGCTTTCATTTTCTCACTGACGTGAGCAAGTCAGAATTCCTGAAGCACAAAATTTAAAATTGCAGCTGTGATTAAGAGCAAAGATGCATAAAAAAACAACTGATCCTGAGGTTTGGATCCAGATGCAATTAACAACACAGCTTTACCTGCTTAAGACTAACACCTGAAAAGACGGTTTACTGCAGATTTGTCAACATTTGGCAGGGATTAGGCTTTTTGTTACTCAGTATCATTAGAAAAGTATAGGGGGAAAAAATCAGTTGCCAATTTTACTATTAGCATAAGCTTGACCTCTAACTGAGACTGGCTGTCTGCCACAGGAGCTGGGAGAATAAGCCAACTTAGCGTCCACAGCCAACATTTACCAGCATTTGGTTGCTGATTCATGGTAATTTCACACCCTCATTCTCACTAAAAGGGCAATTCACCATGTACTAATTCACTCATGCTGTCTGCTGCCAACTTTTCAGTCATGACGCTCTTTATTTGAGACAATGAAGCCTAAAATAGCATCAAAATCCATTTAACTCATCCCAACTTTGTTGATAACAATAGATGGAATAATGGTGGGAGGATTAGGGGACTTAACTGCTTCTGGAAAAAAAAGAGCATGACGCATCTGATTACAAATGCACACATTTTTGGATATCTGGCCTGTATTTCTCAAACAAGTCTGAATCTCTCCTGAACACTGAAATTAAACTAAAACCTGTCCTACCTCAGAAAAATATTTGAGAGTTATCTGGAAAAGGTACACCTGAAAGAGACTGTGACGTTGCTATTTGATGACACTTTTAGCCACATAGTACACTGTTATAATGATATATGGTCGTTTTCCTGAGAACTGAAGTCTCAAATAATGAAACATTTGAAATGCAGGAAGTACCATAATTATCTTTAACTGCAGCTGAGTGGCTAATTTACTTACTTACTCCAGTTTTGAGAAAATATGATGCTAACTAATAAAAAGCTTAGATCTATCAATTAGACCAATATGGCTTTGCAAAGAGGACTTTATGTAAACAGTCACAGAGAGTTGGAGAAATAAATTGATTTGACTTTCCCTACTGACACAAGCATTTGGTTGTGAAGGCTTTGGATAAAAAACAATTTCACTCTTCAGAAGTTTGGAAATTGAAAATATTCAGTTTTGGCAAAATATAATCCTTGAGGTTTAAGGAAATTGATGAAACCCTTATCCTGAAGGGGAGTTCAAACATGAATCACTGTAAAATTTTACTTTGAATTGTTTTATAAATGTATGCTCTGATCTGTAACACCTATATTCTCACACATCAGGATAAAAGCCTTGCAGATATGAACCATGTGTGCAAATAAAGGCTCACATCTAAAGCCTTTCCCCATGAGATCTGAACGCAGCACATCTCCTGGTTACAGTCCTCAGGTGTGGACTGTCCAAAGAGAGGAGAGGCTGCTGAACTGTGGACCTGCAGACAGCTGTGATTAATAGGCTTAAAGGAAGATTCACGGTTTAAGTTCAAGAAAGAAGAGGGAGATTCTATTTTTAGCTGCAAACTAAAAGCAGTAAGAAAATCCAGTTCACGGCTGTGCAGAGACTAGTGCAGTGTTAACGAGTGAAAACACGCTCTGTTTTCTGCATCAGTATGTAAATGTTAAGTGAAATAGGTAGATTATGCTCAAACCGCTTAGTTCAGGCATGCATACACTGTGTGTATTATGGTGTATTATGGAGGCATTAAACCATTACTGCACTCACAAATGCATTAACACACACAAGCTGTGAGGGGGTGAAAGGTGCGTTTAAATACCACCTACAAACTCATTTATGTTATTCACATGACCCACTAAGATCATGTATTCACACTGACAAACAGCATTTCCTGTCACACTCAGGAAACACCTGGAAAACACCACTTTTAAACACTTGCACAGGATGTGTCAATTTTTCCTTTCGATTAAGTAAGATAAGATAAGTCTGAGTGAAAGGTTTTCTGTTTAATCCTTCATCTTCTCTTAGTGGTGTTCACGAAGAAAATTAAAGATTAAAAAAACGCAATGTCGTGACATCTAATCTTTGCTTTTTGCTTGAAATATTCGATGATGATACCTCTTTAAGCTTGGACAGTCATTTAAGTGAAACCATTCAACAAATTTACAAGGTCACCAGGTTACAAAGTAATGTAATCATCCTTTTGCAACACAGGGTTACACAATGAAATGAGAGTTTGTTGTTCTTCATACAAAAGAAGATTAAAATAATAAGGGATATTTACAGATTTTTATAAACATATGTACTTAAAGAGGAGAAAGGTCTCTTTTGCAGAGTTGACAACAACTCACTTCTCTCACTCTTTACTCTGATAATTTTCAATTCCTCAATTTCAAACTCACTGTTTTCTATCAAAAGAAGACCAGCCATCTGTTTAGCTACTTTGGTTTATATTTAAGCTTTAGATAACCTGATGAAACAAACTATCTAAAAGATGCTCAAGCATCAATTTTCAGCCCTTCGGAAAATTCTATTCTGTTGGTTGTCTAATACATGCAACCTCACAATCATCTCTTTAGATTCATATAGAGCTTTTTTTCATTGGTCTAATTATTAGGAAAGAACTTAAATGCAACCTGAATTAAGATTTTCCTTTATCTTTTTATGAAAATATTTACCTTCATAAACAATCACTGCAAATTCTACTCAAGTTCATCTTGTATTTACCAATGCATGATTGTAAAAGTCACATGATTAGTGTTAAGAGATTTTTGTTGTTATCTAGTGTAAGAGTAACACTACTAGTACTGAAATTAACTGTCCCTTTTCAGTGTAACATGTGAACACAAAACTAATTCAAGCTGGGAAACTCAACACTGCCATAAAACTGCCATCATCATTACAAAATGCTAGCACCTGAATGTAACTCATGGGAGACCAATTTGCAAAATGAATTGGAAATTAAATGAAGGGGAAAAAGGTAGTGTTCTAGCAGGTGGATACAATTAATAACCAATATGGTGTTTTGTTTGTCTGTTGAATTAAGCGTCAGCTCTAATGGAAAACACTGAGCCATCGGTAAAAACGTCTGCCTGCTTAGGGACGGCACATTTTACAGGTTCCTCCTGCTAGGTACTTGCACTATTTAATATTTCCTTATTTTAAAAATATGTTATTGTACCAATAAAATCTAAGAGAGAAAGAAGAGTGTCGAGGGACACAGAACACACCAACACAAGCTAATTTTGAACAAAACTAATGTATTACAACCATTTAGTCTCGAACAGTCAATTTATTTCCTGCAATAAAAAATGTGTCTTGCCCAACTGTAATTATTCATTCATGCAGCCAAACTTAATTATAAGTCTTCATAATTCTAGAAAAAAATCTTGCACCACTGTTTAATTTCCTGTAATGTTTGCTACATTTTAATTGCTGGCAGTCTGTTCAAGTATTTTCAGTCAGTAAGACAAATGGATCAGATATTTTAAAGATGGAGGTGAAGAAAAAAAGCTGTGATGTGACTGAGTGGCCTACAAAAAAATTACCCAAAGCCATGATTTCAGAACATTAAGAGTATTTTCCTTTCCTGTTAAAAGAAGAAACCTTTACAATTGAACCATATCACTGATAAAGCTTTTTTTTGCACCTATTCATTAATTAAATAGGCCTTCATTTTGCTTTGGATAAAAAATTGAGCAAGGTAAGAGTCATTTTTCATTTCGTGTAACGTTAGGGCCCCAGGGAGTCAAGAAGCCTCACTATGTTCAGAGAGGTTTCACATTTTTAAACAATTTTAGCCTTCTGCTCTTTAAAAATACAAGCCTGCCTAAAAAAATAGAAAATAACATCTACATATAGAGGGGTATTACAAAGATGCTCATGTCAAAGTGTCAATAACTTGAGGTTTGAATTAAAGTTTAAGTAAATAGCAGCAGACTGGAGATAGTTTATATTGACTCTTTTTGACTGTTCCATTCTCAATCCTCAGGCGATGGTGTGGTGAAACATACAGAGCAGCTTGGCGTGCACTGCCATTCTCCCCAAGGGCAATTTGGATTGTGTCCTCTGACTGTTTTGCTTTTCCTCAAACTCTCTCTTGCGCGCTCTTTTTATGAGCCTTTCAACTCCTCTCTTCTGTAATTATCCAACCAGGTTCTCATTTACACATGCAATTTTCTAAGAAGTAAGTTTGTGTGTTTATATACCTGAAGTGTGTTTCTACAGCAGATGCTGCACACCTGAGCAGTACAGTCACAGTCTTTTTCAGCACTTGCTATCATCACTACACCCTTATTTTCCCCTGATCACTAGTTTGGTGATAATAACACATATTTTTGTTATTTAATGGATTTTAACAGATGTATCCTATTTTTGTGTTGCACATTATTAACATCAAAAAAGAATCAAGTAGCACAAATAGAGAGAAGATTTCATCTAAAATCCATCATTTAAGATAAAATCTTCCCAAAGAGAAGGCAGAGATACCAATTTCCACACCCACAGCTGAAAATCTATTACAGCTCTGAAAAACGATGCTATTTGGCAGAGAGCATAGACAATGTCCCATTCAAACTTATTTTTAGTTAATGTGTTGAATTCTCCTCTTAATACTGGCTTAATAAAAAAAAATAGATTCAAGGGGAATGTCAGAATGAAAGTGGTAAATGTAGGGAACAAGAACATAAATATAAATAAAAATTTGAAAAAAGGGGAAACTCAATTCCAAAATTACTCTAAGAACACACTTAATATCACAGATTTAACAGAGAGACTGAATCTGAATCTACTGAATCTCAAAGCTGATTTATAAGACCTTCAGCCTCAGAGTGTTTCAGCTGGACATTTTCAGCGAGTTACAAAAATAAGTAGACATATAAAAACAGGTCAGTGTAAAATGACCCTAACCTGCTTAGGTCACCTACATACACCAATGCACTGAACCCATTATGATGTGTGTGCTGTCAAAGAGGCAGAAGAAAAAAGAAACAAGGTTTAACAGCACAGAGGAGTGTTTCATAAGTGTCACACACACACTTGCACTCAACAACTTTTGCAGCAGCCTACCTAGTGGACAGTCTGGACAGCATTTGCCTTCCTGGGTGATGGCCAGGGTGCCTGGTGGGCAGCTGGGGCAGGAATGCAGATAACAAGTCACCTGGGCATTGCGGCATTCACACTTGCGGCAACTGCTATCAGTCCATCGAGCCAGGTCCTAAAAAAAAAGAGGAAAGGTGAGGAGATAAAGAATGAAAGCAAAGAAAGAGAGAGAGAGGAAAAAAATACTTCAACTCCCTGAATGCAGAGGTTTATGTTATTATGCGTAAAGTGTAGTTGTGGCAAATTTATTTACAAGGGATGGACAGAATGTTAAAACCACCAAACAACGGAGCAGAGGATTTGACCTGTGAGGAAGCTGAATCATGATTAAAAAAGAAGCCACACAGAGCAGGCACTGTAAACAGAATGCTAAACAGCAGGATGTGTCAGTCAAAAGAGAAGCCTGACAGTCACGACTCCTGTATCGATTTTCAGAGCAGAAGAAGTAAACTGACAAAGGCTCATCCAGGGCAAATAGTCAAAAAGCAGGAACGTCACATTAAAAAGAAATTTAAAAAAAGATTTATCTCACAAAGTTAGAAACCTTTATAAGCCATGAAGACTATTTCAAACAATCTGATGGCAGGTCAAAGCTCACAGACAAGGACAGACACAAAAGTAAATCGAAAGTTTTCTGATTGACAGAAACTGAAAAGCATCACTGGCTTGTTTTTGTAGCAGGACTTCCATTCACAAACCACTCGTATCCAAGGATCTATCTGAGGAGCACAAAAGCTGCAGCCCTGAGCGATGGAGGAAAGAAATATGCAGCCTTCAGCGTCTGCTTTCTCATCCGACGTTAGCCCGTATGGTTGTATAAGAGCTGAGGAACAGGAGGTCATTTTACAGACCCAAACACTGTTCCCTCAAAATCTACCATCACAAATGCTCACTCACTGAACTGTTCTAATTGGAAAAAAGAAAGGCCACCTCCAACTTATTCTTCTATCAAACAGCAGGAGGCTTCTTCTATTGTACTAAAGAAGCATAGCGTCAGTTTCTATCATGTATGATCACAGTCGCATTGATGTTGTAATAACAGTATTTTTCTTTCTTTGTTTCATTTGAAATTGAATTACAATGTTCCAGCCTTTCTTACATGGCGAGGAGCTTTGTGGAACATTCAATTCAATTCAATTTTATTTATATAGCATCAATTCACAACAAAGTTGTCTCAAGACACTTTACATATAGAGCA
>JAQNCA010000027.1:4367080-4377357 GCA_029783725.1 Acanthurus tractus
CCCCCCCCCCCCCCGCCCCCCCCCCCCCCCCCCCCCCCCCCCCCCCCCCCCCCCCCCCCCCCCCCGCGCGGCCCCCCCCCCCCCATCTTTGTTTGGCAGTAATGTAATGTAATGTTTAGTGTTGTGGCTGATCTGTTTTGCTGGGGGAGGTCACTGTGGTCAGACAGTGCCATAGCTTTACCATGGTGGTGCTCAGTCTGCAGTAATGTTTGGGTGAGGGACACAAGGGTCTTCAGTTTCCCAGAAGACAATTGCCTCGAGGTGATCAATGATGTTCACCTCACCTGTCAGTGGTTTGAGTGTTGTGGCTGATCAGAGCGTTTTTCTTTTGATAAGAAAGATGTGAGATGTAAAGATGTCAAGACACAAAAATTCCACTTTATTTCAGATAAAAATCTCTCCTTTCCATCCAACATTTGTCATATATGCATATGTATGTTTATACAGAAAGAGTAAGCTGCGGCAAAACCAGTGTGTGTCTGTGTGTGTTTGTGTGATGGGAGTAACAGATGCTATGAATAACTTGAATGTGTGTGCTTGTTGTTTGTAAAACAAGAATGCCACGTGAACTCACTTCAATTGGGAAAGGAGGTCAGTGGGGTTAATAATAAGTCTGTGTGCACAGAGGTATGCCTCAGAAATAAGTGTCCTGTTATGGCTTTGTGGCTGCCATTCATGTCAGTATAAGTCTTTCTTAATGGGTCTGCGTAAAATTAGCACAGCGGCTAACAGTGTAGGTGACTTTAGCTCTGAGCAGGCTGAGCGTCATGGCTCATAGGGCAACTCCATTTCAGGTAAGATCTCAGGAGGATCAGGAAGGTTGTGTTCAATTCCAGATCCTCATCCTGTTTGCCTCATGAATAGACAACGAGCAGAATGGGATTGACCCAAGGTTCCCTGCTAACACTGACCTCTTGCATCAGTCAGAGAAGGGGGGCGAGAATGTCCTTTGAAAGCTGGACTCGATATTACCTGACCTACCCCCCCTGCTCTGACAGGTCAGAGCCAGGGGAGCGATATAGCGGACAGCAGCAAAAGGCAATCCCTCCACTCCTCCCTGTGAGCTTGTCCCCCCAGAGGGGCCCATACCTGGGATTGGTTGATTAAATGTCTAAGGAGCTGAGGGCTTATTTCATTCACCCCTGGAGAAAGATATCTGCTTCAGATCTGATTTAGGACTGAACCAGCTTAGCCAACACGGCTGCACGTCTTTAATTTCACCAGGAAAAAAATAGATCTATAACTTTCACTTAGAATGCATCCTAGTAGAGGATGTTATTTATGGTAGAGCTAAGTTTGGTTTTTACACTGTGGATTGGCCGGTGGTCTGCTTGAATTGAAAACAAACTGAATGATGAGGATGGAAAGAATCTGAAAAAGCAGAGCTACGGCCAGTTTTTATGTGTTGAATCTTAGTAATTTAATTCAAAGTTGTTTTAAAAAAAAATTCCAATATTTCATACACAGAATCACCAAAATATAATTAAGACATAGTAAATAAACATTTTCTAGCAGAAAGACACTGTACAGCCAAAAACATACAACAGCAGATGCTCACTTGAAACAGGGAGCCTTTGAGGGGAGCCATGTATCATGTTTACAAGAAGAGTCTATGTAAAAATTATTGGGTGATAAAAAATCGTGATAAGACTGAAACTAATGAATATTTTATTATAAATTAATCACTCAGTCTGGAAAATGGAAATGCGCTCATCTAATGCCAATATCTTTAAATTGCTAATTTAATCTGAATGATAAAAAACCCAATATTTTCAGTTCAGGTTGACAAAAAATAAATAAGAGCTGCAAAATTGCACATTTTAATTAATTTTACATGCAAATATTTAGCACTTTTGGTAAATAAATTGCTTAATGGAGCATCCAACCAATAATGTGCACATTGCATCAGCTGCAAGCTTTGAGCTCTGGTCCATGCTGCCCTTTAAACTTTTTTTCACAATTTATTTTCCTATCAAGAGTGCTCAAATGAGTTTAACCACTTCATGAAAAAAACAAAGGCATGTTACCCATCATGCACTTAGTGTTGTATAAATTTAAAAAGGAGACATTTCCAATTAAGTTCACTGCATCAGGTACATTTGATGAAAGGCGACTACTTCGAAAATAAAACAAGCACAAAGCCATACAACCTAATTATATGGACCCGAACTAGGACTGCAATTAACAAACTTAAATATCTTGAAAAATCTTTTAAAAAATGTCTATGTTATTTTGCAGGATCTCTTTTTAAATGTCCCTTTGGGACCAAAAAATAATATCAAAATAATAAAAATAAAAATAAAAATACAGTTAAATAAAGTTGGATCAGCAGTTTGGCATTTTTATTCCTTCAAATATTAATTAATTAATTGCTTAATAAATTTCAAATTAGCTACAAAAACCCTGATTACTTTATTGACTACTTTAAAATCCTCTCTCATCATATGCCATGCTAACTTGTGAACCTCAGGCAGTGGGGGAGCTCAGGGCACAACAGTTTCTCTTTATATTCTCATCAGTTAGCAGGGAAGTTTATTGATGGGAAAAGTGCAGCTTTAACCTCCATTACTTTGTTGATCTGCCAACATCAGAGAAAGGGGCTCACACTGGGAAGCTACGCATGTGGAGTGTGTCTTCCTGAATGAATATCAAGCAAGGTGAAGCTGAAAAACAACTTGCATCCTTGAGTCAATTTTCCCTGGGTAAATAAAAAACGGAGTGGAGGGCTTGGTTGCCCCTACACGGGTTTAAGTAGCAGATTCAATTAAAATCCAATCAGGAACAAAAGGCTGAGTCAAACATTAATAGGGCTCAGTTTTGTGGAGCTGTCAGCTGCACCAGTTGGGCTCTCCAATTCAAAAAGAAAGGGTGAAGAAAGGCAGCCTGCCAGGCTAGCAAAATGTAATTGGGCTAGAATTGGCCAAGGAGCTGATAGAAACTAAAGCTATTACTGAGGCAAATTCAATCTGGAGACGTGATGGCTTATGGCGGCCAAACAGCTCTGCTGCCGACTGAAGTGTGTCAGTCGGCAGCAGAAACACTTGAGCTGCTCCTTAAGGGAAACCTGGTTCTGTCAACACAACTTTGCATTTACACCTGATCAACCTGAACATACTGAGGTGTTCAACATTTGTATGTACTTCAACAGCGAACAACTGGCTCAGCTTTTAATTAGGCTATTCATGCTAAGAGCAAAGCAGAGTGAGTTGATCCAAAATCAATATAAGTAAATGGTGACAAATCTGCAGGCCATGTTCTGACAGTTGGATGACGAGTTTGATGAGTCTAAACTTGATTATCAATAAGATGGGGTGTTTTAGTTTGCATCATCCTAAATAGCAACACATTATGCCATGTGAGTTTACTTACTGTAAACTGTAAATCAAAGAAAGACACATAAACAGGTTTGTTTTTGATATCAGTTCAGATGTCTGTAATGTTGGTTTGAAGCTCGAGGACTCAAGCAAGTAAAGACAGAACTTCAGACACTTCTCTGCTTCAGTTGCACTAAAAGAAATAAACAGGTTTCTTAGCATGAAAAATACTAACCCTAACCAGTTCAAAGTATGCCAGAGGAAAGTTAATGTTTAATGTTTTCTTGATAACCAAAATGGACTTGAGCATCTCAGCTTATCTGAGCATCACTCGGACAGGATGCACAGCAAAACTTCCTGTTTTACTTTTCAGATATTAAAATACTGAGCCAGTTTGTTGTGACTTCGAATAGCTTGCCCTCTTTTTCTTATTACTGCTGCCTGCTCTCAAGCTGCCTCCTCATCATTCTGGATCTTCAGTCCAAGTATGGGGAGTGTTAATATTTCCGTTTTTAGAGGGCAATAGCTGTGACGCTCCTATTTTGTGGAATAACTCAGTGCTGAAATGAATTCAAATGTATTCATTTGCTGCTGTTTAATTGCTCTACTCCACAACTTCCTTCAATCCCGGCCCAGTGATTATATGCTAATTTCGTGCGAGGCAAGCTGTGAAAACAAGCCAAGTTATAGTGCCTCCCAGCTGAAGGACACCTAAATCTGTCACAGTCTTTGCCAAAAAACCTGATTTAATCAGGACCTTTGGCAAATACTTAAAGTAGTCACAAGGAGTGCAGAGATGACACTGGTCTAATCAGGAATTTCCATGTGTGTTATCAATCATCTGACCACCAATACAAGCTTGTTAACAGCTGAGGAACCTGCATGTAAAGCAGGAGACTGTGTGCCCTGCCACAGGGTTAGCATTGTTAGCACATATTCATCTGGGTGAGAGACCGAGTTTAAAAGTTGTGACTTAACTCATTGATTCAACTTTCCCCCAACGCCTCCAGTCCAATTAGAGGACCTGCTGGTAAGACATGACAAATGACTGGCTGATCGTTGGCCTCCCAGCGCCCATAAATCCAGCTGTCTGCTCTCGCCCTGCCGGAGCTGCAGTCGCTCCAGTGGCCAGATATCAGCATCAAGCATGTAATGGGTTATGGATCATCAAACAGATGGCCCGAGAGAGTCAGGGTCCACCACAAAGAAAGAGATTAGTACGAAGACTTGCTGGGGGTGATAATAGGAAAATGGAAAAATATTGTTTAAGAGACAAAATTGTTTTTTTAGATAGATTTTAACAAAGTCTTAGTGCTACATTCAAAAAGATGATTTCATCTCTTCTTTTCAAACCTTTTTTTACGTGATGACATGCTGCAGAAGGAACCAAACTAAAATAACTTTGGGACGTTCTGCTTGGATTATTTCAGGCTGCAGTAACAGAGGCTGACCCATTTAGGAGGGTCAAGAATAGAAATGCACAGTCATAGCTCGCTGGTTAATATCTTCCATCTTTCAGGAGTCCAAGCAGAAAAAACTTGCAAGGAAACCATTCACAGAGGAATGTAATTACACATCAAATAATGAATCAAATCGGAGAGATAGTTCTGATAGACAGTTCTGATATAAAGGCAAACATTTCCTCCAGTGTAGTTCTGCAATGGTGAGCACACAAACAGAAGCGTTTCACTCAATAATTCACCTCTTCTGCCTCAACACCCATTAGTTCTAATGAAAAATCCATGCCACGTGTCCAGACAAAAGTTTTAAGGTTGCACTGACGGTCTGTGCTGCACTTCAGACTTAGTTTGGTTTTGAAATTTCAACAGTCGAAGGATAAAACTGCAGGAACTATTTTCTGTGAAGCAAAGTAATCTCACGGGCACGAGTCTGAAGAGTCCAAGTGCAAAGAAAAAAATTTACAGCAACAGAGACGCAGGTGAAGAGAAAGCACAGAAAGTTAATCACATACTGTATTTCCTCTCGCAGGCCTGCAGTGATACATAATGCATGCTGCCAGCATTCAATCTGAGAAGCTCGTTTCTTATGATTGCATGACTTTCGGAGGAGCTGAGTCATTCATTATCAAGTTTATAGGTTCCAAGCATCCGACAAAACTCGTTAGCATTCAATTAAAAAAGATTGCACGTTGAAGCCAGATTGTATATTTCCAAATCTGTTGACAAATTGATCTCATTTGTTCCTGTTCTGTTGCTCCTGCCAGCCTTACAGATCACATGGTTCACCTGCAACAAACCAAACCCCTTGGCAAGCAATGGCTTACTCTCTGAGAAAAGAACAACAGCTTTTAGGCTAACAAAACAAAAGGTAAATAATTCATGTATGTAGATAGCTTTGTGTGCAAGCCTTTGAAGTCACTTTTATATTCTTTTATCCGTCGTATATTGCTGAACACGGAGAAGTAGACGTTGCATCAAAAGTGGCCTGCACTACAGGGATTCACCTGCAGCTCTGCTTCTGCCCTCAAATCCATGTGCACATGTGCACAGTTTTAATAATGCATCAGCTCTCCACTCGTGGCACAGTGAGATTTATGTTAGAGGATGGAGATAACGGCCCCCCTCTCCCGGCTACATTGCTACCAGAGATCCGAGGCTGAGCAAGTTTCTAAATCACTGTTTTCCACCTCGGAGGAATGTAAAAAATGCAACTTTGAGTTAATAATTAACAACAAGTGATTTCTGGCCCATTTTGACATCTCGGATTTCTTGCTGGGAGCTTATGAATCTGTAACCAAATTTTAATTTGGAGCAGCTGTGAGCAGAGCTCGAGCACCGCACTGCAACACAACTGCAATCCTGTTTGGAGAAATACCAGCTGGATTATGTTTCCATAACTGTTCGGGTAACTCCAGACCCATCAGACAGAAGAAAAGTAGAAAGGTCAGAGGATGTCCTGCTGGCTGCTAACCAGAGTCATGTTGCACATAGTGCAGCCAGGGTTTAACTTTAAACACAGGCAGAACTTTACTAAACCACCTGTTTTTTACAGTTACAATTGTTAGCTTTACATCATTGCTCTTTTTTTTCTTTGTAGGGGTGGAAAGCCACATAAACATTACTACATCAATTCCTGCCATCAAAAAGAAAACTGTCTCGCAAATGTTTAAGATATGCACATATGCTGCATGTTGGAGACTAATGTATGCACATAACTTAATTTAAGACTGGAATGAATCTTAACCTAATATATAGCAGCTCTCAAATCAACCATGGGCTTAGGTTTTTTGTTGATTAATTGAATGTAAAGTTAATTTGATCGAGGGCATTTGCACATGTCCTCCAGGCTCAAGGCTCTACAGGCTGAACAATGTGTGTATTGCCTTTTTTAAGAGTTCTAATTGGATAGAACCATGTCTCTCTGATAAGTGCACAACAATTGTTTCATTGCACTTCCTGGAAGATTGTAAACAATGCAAAACTTTCATTTCAGGGTGTTAACATACAGCGGGAGCTTAGAGAGCAGCATGTAATAAAAAGAAAAACTCTGCAGTGGCTAGGTATGTACAAATGTTCCTACAAATATGATGCAGACAGTTCAAGAAGCAGCAGCTGATTAAAACTAAATCCAAAGCTCATAAAAGAAGGGAGATTGCACATTAGTCTTCATGGGTGTGAAACAACTGGGCAATCCAGCCACCCATAACACACATGAGGATGTATGAATTACCAAAGGGGCAGCTCCCTTACAGCTTTGACAGCCAAAAGCAACCTGACACAGGAAACAAGGCGTACTGCTGTGTGACTGAGAAGAGGAGCAGCTGTGTGCATGCTTGTGTGCGTGTGTGTGAGTGTGTGTTTGTATGCAGGTATTAGTGCTATCATCTAGTTAAGCACCAGGCTCGATCCTCTGAGCTACACAACAAAAATAACATATGCTATTTGTTATAAGCGTGTGAGTGTGTGCAGAGCAGAAGAAGACAATTAGAGCAGACTTAAGCTGAAAGTGGCAAACACACACTGCATATGCACTCGCAATAAAGTTGCAGAAAAAACACACACACACACACACACTTACTCACACACACTTACACACACACACACACAGTCCTTGTGGGTCAGTAAACTCACAGCGAGATGAAAGTATGAAGCACTCAAACCACTATCTCTCTCCTTGGCTCTTGTCCTTTGATGTTTCCCTTTACTGCACATCTTGATCTATTTGCTATCACTGATTCCAACTATCTCAATGGACATAATGTCAGGAGCATCTGTACAAAGTGCATGTGATACAATCTGTTATCACGAGGACAGGGGTTTAGAAGTAAAAGTTCTGCATGATTCTTACATACAATGAGAGCTTCATCCATTCAGTGTCACCTTTTGTTACTGTGCTGCTAACTTACATTTTGGTTTTAAGTGTTGAATGTCAGATTAAATGCTAAGTGTTCTTACTTTCTTGTAGTTATTTTGTAAGTGTTGTTTTATAATTGGAAATGATGAGTTTACTCTTCTGCAATCAGTACAGAGTGAAACCAGCAAAGTAACCACAAAAAAATGCTGCAACTGCACCATCACTCACATTAGCTCTCCAAGCTAGCTCCTTTGCTAGCTGACAGCTAGCTTGGCAACTGAGAAACAGTGTATTTAAGAGTCATATTTGTAGTGCCATCAACTTGTCTCGTAACTGTCTTAAAAAACATTTATACTTTATACTCACAAGAAGGTTATACAGTATAAGAAGTGCAACACAGCAAACAAGCTACGAAAGTTCAATATTGGACTCTGGATGTTTTTGGATAAGCACCTTCACGACAGTTTGCTGTTTGTCAAAAGCACTAGTTGAGGGTCAGAAAACAACAAAATTTGCTTTTGAAACAATGTATTTAAGTAAACTAAAGACAATCAAGTGTCTTCCATTAAAATAGCCTTTAAAAAATTCACGGTTCTAATTGCAGACTGGGCCTTTACTGTACTAATTAATTCCTGCAATATATTCGGTCTCAATCCTGTTTGTATTATTGTTTATGTTTGTTCTGTTTTGAAGCGGCTCGGGTCTTAAACCCTTAAAAAGGGTGCACTTAAGCTCACTGCGTTGCTGTCCACCTATGCACATACTGACGAGGGGAGATACAGAGATACCTTTAATACAGACTACTGGGCACAGACATATTTTCCCATAAAACCAATCCCCTTAGCAAAATGATTGATGGGGAGCTACCAGGGAGAAACATGCAAAGAGAAAGAGAGAGAGGGTAAGAGTCTTCACAGGAAACCTCTAAGAGGATTACCTGCATGTGCTTGGCCTTGCCTCATTACCATACATTTCACTTGAAACAGCCTGCACAAGTGATGCATTTGTGCATGTGTGTGTGCATGTGCTAAGGTTGTGCGTAGTTTGCTGGTTGTGAGGGCTTAACTTTTCACAGAGGTCAGTTCCATCAGAAAAAACAACAAACACACTCATACACCCTGACAACCCTCCTAGCTGTGTGGTATTAGTGTCTTGATTAGGATAAGTGAAGCACAACTGCTGTTAAAGTAGCCAAATGAGCCCAAGTGTGTGTGTGGGTAAGTGTGCGTGTCTTGTGTATCTCCCTTCTCCCTGCTCTAATTGGGTTTTATGCTCAGCAGCTCAGTCCCAGGCAGAATCTTCCTCAAGGGGAGGTTTTGTCGACTTTTTTTCTTTATTTTTGGAGAGTCAGAGCACACAGCAGAATCCCGTACATGCCCCCCACCTGTGTTTCTCACAAGAACTCATGCCTGCGTATACACACACAGGCTCTCCAAACACCCCCCTGCCATCCCAGACAAGATACTTTCTGCAGTTTATACAAGACATGATGTTGCAAGCACCAAGCTGTTTACTGGTGTTAACAGGAGTGCTGGCAGGAACTCCTTTGTATGTGTGTTTGTTTTTGTGTGTGTGAGTGTGTGGAAGGGGGAGTGTGTGAATGAGATGCAGCTTTGCTCCTGGAGCGATAATCCCAGTTATCACAACAGAACATTTCCAGTATTTTGCTGAGAGGGAAATCCAACCCCTCACACACATGTACACTCTTGTTTATGTCACATAGGGAGGACACTGCACTGACTTCAGACACTGAGACTTCCCCTGTGACTACTAAGTGCTGCCTGACTGCAACTTCTTGTCTTGACCACACTGTGTTTTAAATCTAGTTCTAACCTTTACCCTAAAACCATCTGTTAAACCTTAAAATTTGACGAAAACCTTGTGGGCTTTCAAGGTTTTTGTCCACAGCTCTGGTTCCAAACAACTTTGTGACCATAAACAGGTTTTGTTGTACACACACCCATGACTGACTTTGAATATTGGCCAGAGCCAACAGTGTCATGTGCCAGTTGCTCATTTTGTCTGAAAAACTGTCAACTAGCTTGAAGAGATTTGGTTCATGATCATACGAGGAAGCAAAAAGCTACAAACTCTCACATTGCATTTTCATTTATATAATAATTAGTTCAGTCTGACATGGAAGCAGCAGTTGACAAAAGAGTTGGCTCATGGTTATCATATTCAGCTGTTTTGCAGCTTTCAGTCTTAATATGTGGTCTTCATCTTTATCACAGAAATGCTTTTACACTCTTCCGATGATTCTGTGCACTTGGCTTGAAGGTTTTACTCATTTGGAGACAGACGGGCCTGATATGATCGAAAGCAGAGGAGAAGCAAGGAAGTGGACCTGGAACATTATTTTTTGTTATCAAAACATTGTTAATTAACAAATATTAGCACAACCCCAAATTATTATCTTTAAATCAGACTAATTTTGTTCATTTTGATTAAAATTGAGAAAATGAGACAAAAATAAAAAAACATACAGGTGTAAACATAAACACATGCTAATTGAAAGACTGTTGATTCATCTTATTAGAATCGTAGAAATTCATATATATATTTGGTTACCGGTGGCTATTTTTTAACCTTGAGTCTATGTTCAAATGTAAAAGTTTCTTCTAAATAATGATTTGACCCTTTTCACAG
>JAQNCA010000027.1:4424746-4438434 GCA_029783725.1 Acanthurus tractus
AACTACAGTTATCACATAACAGTTATCTTATAAGCTGAAGTCATTTCAACAAATGAAAAAACAGGCCCGACACTAACCGCAGCTACAACCCTAAAACACTTCAGAGGGATTTAAGTGGTTCAAAAAGACAAAATAAGTTCTCTCCTGAATGCACAGCAGTTAAATTCATTACCTTTTATGCTCCATCACATTGTAAACACAATATATGTGCAGTGATGTGTGCATAATTGGAAATGTGGTCATAAGCAAAAAAATTAACCAATAAAAATTAATCTCCAAAACAAAAAATGAAGAAAGGCAGGATTGAGAGGAAACAAAAGGAAAGGCAAAAATAAAACAGACCAAACGAGAAAGACAAAGACAAGAGAAACTGGAGCAAATCAGGACAGGGAGAAAATTTTAACCTTCTGCAATACACACATGCACTGGTTGTTTTACACCTAATCACCCTGAATAACACAGCTGGCATCCTCATGTTAGCTCATATTGTAATGTGTGAACTCTGGACAGCCAGTGCCATAAAGGGGTTTGGACTCTCAGGCATGCATTTAATCATAAACAATGCTATAATGCTGTTTAATGCTGCTATGTTAAATCCCAGAGTGCCTCCTTGTAAACTTTGTCATTAGTGTCTGGACCCCCATTCTGATGGCGCTATTCTTGAGGTGCCCTACATTTTGATTCCTACAGAAATGGCGACTTGCAATGCCAGGAATTCAAGCCTTGAGGGGCAGGTGATATATTTGGACATGGTGCTGCATGTTGCATGGCCCTGCTGTCCTTCACTGCCGCCTCTATGCTGTAATCCAGCAGCATGTCAGGCCTGCTGGCCTGCTGCTCCGCTGCATTAAGTCTTGAGTTATTTAAATCTGTCAGTACATATGTAGAACATGTTACCCACAATCCCCTCAGCTTTAAACTCTACAGCAGTTGGGTAGCAACAATTGAGAGTATGATTTCCTGATTGGAGGAGGACACGGAAATGTTTACTTAAACACATCAGTGTGTTGTGGTATTGATGCTTTCTGCTTTCCCATCACTATATTTTGGAGGGAACTTATGCACTTTTTATTCCATCTGACTGCTATTTCTAATTCTTGACAAATTAAGACTTTACAAAAATGTGAGATATAAAGCACTGCAGACTTTTCTTCTGTAAAAATCCAGAAATTACTTTGATGAGAGCAGTGCATTTAAAGAGCTATAGAGCTCTTACACTCTGAGCTGACCATCAGCCATCGCTGGGCCGCAGTTCACTCAGCATCTCTAACAACTAAATTCCAAGATGAGACCATTCTTGTTTCTCTAACACCTGCTCTCCAGGTAAAAAAAATTGAGAGGTTCCCTCTCCTTTGGCAGCCATGTTTGGTGCGTGATGTAAGCCTCATAGCTGACAAGGTCAGGATGTTTAAAATGACCCGAGGGTGATGTCACTTCACTATTCTGTTTACTCCTAGAAAACACAGGCTCCTCTGAGCACAACCTTCTGTGGGTCCCATCTGATTCATCAGGTTACAGGGCTAGAGCAGGGAGACAGCTGACTGGTGAATGATTTAGTGTGGATGTGGAACATCGGCCAGAGATCGTCTCCCTCTGGCCTCTGCAACTTGTCAGCAAGAACCGATGAGAAGGTCTAATCAATCCAAACCACTGCAGTCATGGGAATGAGGCTCCTCTCCGTGGGAAAATGCGTGGACTTGCTCTTCAGTGTCTGTGTCTCACTGCTTGTAATCCATCTCACACATTGTACCAAAAAAGTATGAAGAGATTGAGGAAATTTAAAAATAAATAAATAAATAAAATGAGCAAAAATACTTTGATAAATATGTTTTTTTACAGGTCAAAACAATACTTTTGTTTTATTCAATTCAGAAAACTGATGCAATTAACTCAAAAATAGGTCAAGGCGGAGAATAAAATTTCCCTGATGCAGAAACAAACCTCTGTTGAACACACATGGATGGAAATCATTGGCTGATTAACAGCTTTCCAAGAGAAAACAAAAATTAGATTCAGTTTCTATTTTCATTAATGTAGTTTCAATCAGGACATCCATCTTACAGGAATATGCACATCACACACTCTGGGGCTGTGTTTGGTCATTTGATTTGGTTTTAGGAAGTCAAAGCATCTGATCAAACTTGAACGAGACTTGGCTGTTGGATCATCAGAAAATATAAGAAATTGTAATTGGCAGCATCAGAGTTTAGGCAGTAGCTTGATTCTGATTTTCCTGCGGCTGCTGTCAAAAGGTCCTTTGTAAATATGCTTGTTTTAGTATCATTTAAGCAAAATGCTATTGTAGCAGGAGCCTTGACAGAGATATAAATAAAACTTCCCTCTGCTGCAGGACAGACTGGACATATTGTCTGCATGTTCCCTGCCATCTGTGAGTCCATTTTTCCTTTTCTTGTCCATTACTGCATTTACATTTAAGTAACCAGGTTACTCTGTTTGCATGCACAGTTGTTGTGACCTGGTTACTGTTAATCCATGCATCCAATATACATGCAGGGGGTCAGTAATCAGCTTTTATTTTAAGAGCACGGCTTACTGATTTTAGCTGTATTGGTGATGGAACATCTGCGTTGAACTTGACTACAGTCTTTGTCATGTACATGAGTAGATGTAAAAAGCCAATTACATAACTGCTGAACCAAAGCATGATGTGAAAAATATCAGCATTATCCAGGAGAAATCTATCTGAGAAAATCAAGTTTCTCTAATCCTCAACTCCTGATTACATAAACTTGGTTTCTTAACTATGTTACATTGAAGAATTCAGCTTAATAAAGAAATGTAACACAGTTACATAAAGTGTGCATTTGCTCACGGATTGGGCAAAAACCAGTTCATTAATACACTCTGTGTTCACACTGAATGCATCCATAATCCCTAGACACAAGTGCTGGAAATGTATGAAAGAATAATTTGGTTATTTTCAGGTCTGAAAACATTTTATACTTGCTGAAGGAACATTAGAAAAGTATGAAAAAGTAGAGTTTCACTGCCTTATTATGTGTGTAGCTGCTGGTTTGAAATCCCTGTCATCTCACATATATCCTGCCTCCATGTCATTTTTAATTAAGCTCTGTAAAATGATCAGAATGATCTTTGTTCATGGATGTGCAGTTATTATTCGCATAACTCAAGCTGAACAGCAAATCTTATTAAATACAGAAATTAAAGTCTGGAAAAAAAAGAAAGAGGGAAGAGATCATGTGAGAGGAAGCTGTTTTTTAACCATAGACAGAAACCACACAGAGAGGCCTGAGGGCATCTATTGAGACCTGCACTTTAATCTGCTTGTTTCTTTATTTTCCATTTGTTCCTTTCTGCCCACCACTCCAGGTGTTGGGGGGGAAGTTTTTCACTTTGAACTCCACAAGGGCCTTTTCACGACTGTGCTGCAACATGCTGGGACATCTCACCTGTCTCCTTGCCCACTCCTTTCCCCCCCACAAACCCCCTCCTTTACCTTCTCCACCACCGCTCCTCCTCCTTCTCCTCCTGTTCCCTCTTGAAACACTGACTGAACCATTTTTGTCTGTACATTCACGCTCTAGCAATTACCCCCCTTCAAAGCCGAGGGGAGAAAAGTAACAAGGAGAGGCAGGATGTGTTCTTGTGCATTTACAGGATTGAAGGCGGTTGTCGGTATGTTACTGCTCGCTGTTAAAGCTTTACTGTAATTATGCTGATGGCACAGCAGGAACGTAGCAGGAGATTGTCATTATTTAGCCTGGGAACCACAACGCTACCGTTGAGAACCATGTTTAAGGCTTTTTAAGAGAGATTACCAGTTGTTGCAAGAAACAAGTGGTGTTTTTCTAAAGTGCATGGCAGAAAATTTCACTTCTTTTGACTCAGGTCCCACTGAATGAAGGACACAGAGATATTTAGAGGTTGAATCACCTCCTTAAAGGATCATTTGTGCTGGTTCTGGATGTCTCAAACAAGATGGAATATCCTTTGAACCAGCAATTATACCACACTGGATACATGTGTCTTTGCTTAAATCTAGCTAACATGCATGTTTCTTTTAGGATCAGCAGCTCTTAAAGGCAAAGAGTACCTTAACTTTGAGAATAAAAATCAATTATAATTTACTGGCTAAAAACTGATTTGGAAAGAATTAAAAATGTTCCATAAAATTGCAGTTTCACATGAGACTTAGACAACTTTTTCATGTAGCTGTGTTCGAACGAAGTTTCATGCTAACCTGCAACAGATGATGACATGCTAATATCAAATTGTAAAGTTAGCAATAAGCAAAATGTAACAGTGGGGGTTGATCACTTTTCTTGCTTCTGTCCTTGCTCAGTATTTGTCCTCAGTGAAAAATTTTACATTTTCTAAAAAAAGTACTGGCATGCTGTATTTACTGTCATTTCTGTCTCAAACTTTTTTGCAGCTCGAACTCGCATCTACAGTGTGAAATGCTAGAAAATGTGAGGGTAGGCGAGTCTCGGCTGCCTGCACAGAAGAACAAGGCGACTTTCCGTCTGTAAGCGCCTCGAGCCAAACACGACAACTTTAAACATTAAATAAGTCACAAGCCAGGATATGAGGATCCTGCAGCAGGATATATAAAACAAAAGCGCATCTCAGAGCAAAACCCTGAATGTTCGCTAAACCCCTGCAGGGCCACGGGAAATAAAGCTCATCACAAACTTTTATCTAACTTTGAAAAGAGCCCAACCTTCAATCAGTAGAGCAGCGGGAGTTGACTGCTCTTCTTTTAGCAGCAAGGCCCGCCACCGAGCTGTATCACGCTCTCTTATCACCATTACCATCCACACAGTCAGTCCAAGACATGCATTATGAATGAGACACATCTCGGATACAGCGTAGACAACAGAGAATGTTCAGCAATCCCCATTGATAATACATACTCCTTTTACCACCCATCTCTGCACATATACACACAGTGAACCACATCAGCCGCCAGTCTTACTAACCTGGTAATGTCCCCTGTGAATAATGCATGAGCAAGTACCCATTAGGCTTTACAAACGGACACAAGATCCTAATTCCTTGAGCTGACCAGTGTAACTACAGAGATAAAAAGAGATAAATAAGAGTGGGTGCACCTACCGCATGCAGCGATCCCTCATAGGTACAAGCTCCTATGACAGACAGAAAAAGGAGGAGGGGGAGAAAAGAAAGAAAGCATTAGCATTACAGTCCAGGCATGATCATACCTTTAGTTCTGATGTGTGGTAAAGATTTTTTGTCAGGAGCAATGTAAATCTGTCATTATTATTTCTGCAGACTCTAAGTTCAAACAGAAGATCAACCTCATGGGAGATGAGGAATCAATTCCTCTCTAAATCCAGGATCGGAGTTGCTTTAAGCCCTTATTGTTAAGGTGTCGCTGTGTACTGTTGAACTCTCAAAAGGGGTCAATGCATCTTTGCAACACAGAAAGATGGTGGATGAATAAACAGAATCTGAATCCCAGAAGGAAAATCATCCAGGAACCATATGCAAAATCTCCCTGACTTGCTTACACTCCATTGTATGAGACACACAACTATGAGAATGTATACGCAAAAAGACACATACTCAACACAAAACACACACTGAGATTAAAACAGATCATCTTCTTACACTTATTTCAGCCAAGATAGCAGGTGCATTCGGGTCAGTCTTTGGTGTTATCAGAAAAGGTTCAACAATCTGGTTAATTTACCAGAACTACAACCCTAAATCCAAATGTCCCTGTGGAATACATGTTTTATATATATATATAAAATACAACAATGGTTTTTACAAAGTGTTACCGAGCCCGGAGAAGCAAACCTCGTGCCATCTCTGCTTGTTAACAACTGAACCTTTAAAGGATGCCCCTTTCATACCCAGTCATTATTCTATCACCTGCCACCAGGGAGTCTGTTTGCCTGTGGACTGTTCCACACAGGTGTTTTTGGAATAGTTCACAACTTTCCACATCTTTTGCTGCTGTTGTCCCAACTTGTTATGAACGTGTTGCTGGTATCAAATTCATAATAAGCATGTCTTTTCAAAATTAGTGTCAAAGTTGGTGAGGTAAAACATCAAATATTTAAGCTGTAAAACCCTTTTTGTTCACACAATCTCAGTCAGCACTGCATTACAAAGCTAAAGCTAGCAAGCATTGTTTGACTAAATGAGACTGTTGGCAACTGGCAACAAATAGTCTACTTATGGGCTAAAGCGCTTACTCTCCTCTATGCACCTTCAAGGGCTGTATGTAAAAAAAATGTCTCTACTGGCTGTTTACTTATCAGTACAATTCAAACTAGGAAAAACGCAACCTTTATACTGAAATGACTGAGTTAATGATTTTCTCTGCTCAATTTGAAAACCAAATGTTAAAAAAAACACAGGCAGACGGACAGTCATGCGCCTTAGTTCAGCCTGAGGTCTGAGCCTCACAAAACCAGACTGCAGAAATCCGAGACACCTCAGGGGGAAGAACAGCGAGAGGTAAACATTTACCATAATGGTCCAGATCCACAAACAAGAGTAGCCTACAGTTACAGCTGTATTCTCACACAAGGTGCCAAGAGCGAGTGAGTTGATGCTGCTGCTTCACGCTGTTGTCTCTTTATCTCCCTGTGTGGGAGAAAAGAGTGCACCGCAAAATATAATCTAGCAGTTTAATCAGATATACAGAAGTGGCTTCACGCTGCAGATCTGCCAAATATAGTTTCCAAAAAAAAGAAACAATTAGCAGTTCACATAATCCTTCACACTGTCTGACACCGAGGCTTCATTTAACATATCAAAGATGAGAGTGTCATTTCATTTCACTGTAACAAGAGTGAATGTAAATCCAATGGAAACAACTGCTGATTTTGAAAAACATGGATTATAATCTCATTTTGGCTATGGAAGTGTGGGAGTAGATAACTGGTCCAACTTTATTTATGTGAATAAATGAATAGAAATACTTGGGAGTTTCAATGATCCATTTCATTTGGAGGCCAGGGGGTTCTTAACACCCTTACTACACAACTGTTTCACCAAAAGGTGAAGCCTGTAATTTGATTTGGGTATCTTTTTTATGTACAGCTGTTGTAGGTTAAGAGTTACATTTTTATTTAAACACACTAACACTTGGGACATACTTTGAGGTGGCACTGTTACAATGTTCAAGCCGTACTCTTATTTCACATATTCCTTCATGCTATGGCTGTGACAAAGTTTGGTAAAGAAAAGAACTTTCACAAATTTCAAAAAATGTACAAACTCTGCCTGGAGTTTGGTATATTGAGGAAGAGCAGGGAGGATTAAGAAACCCTGAGATAAGAAATGTCGTCATATTTAAGTTCTTAAGTTGGCTTCCTCAGGAGGACTCTCTTAATTAATCTCTTAAAAGGTTCTTGAAATATTAAACACTGTTCTCTTGTAATCAAGCAATCATTGTGTCATCAGCTCGGGATAATCACGGTCTAAATGAGTTTCATCAGCGAGTTGTTCCCCTTTGCCTTGAATGAAGTAAGCGTTTAAGACCACCACAAAAATCAGAATATATATATAAGCCTCTCTGTATGTTTTAGTTCTATTTTTTAAAAATTAGACCCCGAAGTTGGGACAACAGTATCGAACGCTTTTCGAGATGACGAGATTTTCAGGCCTGAAGACGACAGCCACATTACTTAATCAGCAAAGGAAACAGCGGAATAGAACAGAAAGCCTCTACTATTAGCAAACCTGAACCACTTCTCCTCAGTCGCCCATGAACGCCGCCTTCCTCAGCCTGATTACCTCACAGTCAGAGCTCTTTTATATCACACAAATAGGCATCTGATAGGTTTTTAATTGAACACCCTCTGCGGGAGAGGATTTTTTGATCACACATCAGTAAGTTCTTAGCTGCTGGTGATCCCGGGATGGCAGCACCTTTCTTCAAAATAGCCATATTTAACCTTTTGTTATGTCTGCATCATAGACAGCATTGACTTGTTGATTTACAGGTGAAAAGACATCCAAAGTGAACTTAAACTTGGCTAAATTTGTTGGAGGGTAAAAGTTTTAATGGTTGTTTTAATTGATTCTATTTCAACTTGTAGGAAGGACTCACTTACTATTGAAACATATATTTTAAATCAAGTTGTGACAAGGTTTTTAAGTGTCCTTGACATTAAAACACCTTGTTAAGTCTAAATTTAACTCATTTTTGGACCTGCAAATCATCATCAATCATCATTAAACCAATTATTCAGGGATATTTCCTTGAAATCAACCAAAATCTACTAAGTAAGTGATGTGATCATCTGGTCAGAAATGAAAGCTCTGTAGATGCTCACAGCCACACTTCAGGAGACTGTAAAGGAATCTGAATTGAAAAGCAACATGCGATGTAAAATCACTGTGATTCCAAGCACTGGCCCTGAATGTAACTTCTTCATCAAACACATCCATCCATCCTAAGCACAAAATTTCAACTTTGACAACTGTCCTGCTCTGCTTACCTAAGCCAACGTGCTCTTTTCTCAGCAGGAGGAGGCAATGGAGTATCCCGCTTTATCAAAGTTTGAATTTTATTGAGGCAAGCGCTGCCAAGCAGATTAGATGTATGCCGATAAAAGGATGCTGGTTATTTTAGGGGGAAAAAAACAATAATAATAAAAGAAAAATAATTAGCATCATGTTCTGCTGCTAAATGTAAGCAGAAAAAGTTTCACTTCTCAGATTTGAACATGCAGCCTGGTTCTTCCCTGCAGGTAGTAGGCTGTGATATCAACAAGCCCGAGTCTGACAGCAGCGAACTGAAACCTTGAATGGGTCAGTTCAGTAACAGCTGCACAGTCCTGCTTTAGATTCTGCTCCTGTCAGTCTTATACATTATAACCCATCTAATGGGAATACTGTAGCTGTGCATGAGCAGACCTTTTAGTTTTGATGCCGAGTTATGAATATTTAAATGGCACAAAGGCAACGAGCAGGACCGGATTCAAAGCCGTGTGCGGAGATATTGAAGAAAATGAAAATGCACAACAACCCATGCAATAAGTTCATTTCACATGTTGCTTCTCTGTTCAGATTCCTTAACGGTTCATTGAATGCAGTTGTGAGCATCTGCAGAATCAACATCCACGAGGTAGATTGCGGTCGTCTACGGCATGATTTTGGTTGATAACGGCAGCTTGAATGTTGCATTTCGAAGACGCGCTCGTAAACTTCTCGCAGCCTTTCGGTCCTTCAATTAAACCGGTTCAAACTGACTTTGAAATGTTTATTTACTTCTCTCTCACTGTGAACTGATTTATTGATTTGTAGATCAAGAGATATGAAAACTTTTTAGTTACATTTGAGCGAAATACACTATTTGATGCATCACATGGATACATACCACTGCTTTTTAATCAGCTGTACATCAAAGTCAAGTACATTCCAGTTTTATCTTCAAATGCAGCCCCCAAAATTATGTTTCAACAGTGCAACTTATTGTTGAAAACCCCTGGGTCGATTGTCATTTTAATCCCCCACTTCGCAGCTGTATGTCACATTAAAAACTTCCACATAACCAAACTAAGCCTGCACAAATACACACAAATATTTAGATACCATTTCACCTGCAAATCTCTTACTCACTGCTTTTCAGGGATGGAAACACACTCAAAGGACACATTTGACTATTCTGTGTATGAGTGCTGCTTTCTCATCGTGACCAGGTCAATCTCCTCACTTGCCGATGATTCATCTCAGGTGACAGGTGCCCACTCAGAAAAATCCTGTTAGATGAATGTTTGCCTGATATGACCGAGCTTACTCTGAATTCACTATAAAACGCCCCAAATCCCGAAGTTCGGCTGGCATAATTACATTTTCTCCCTCATCCCTGGGAAATAACAACCAGCTCTGGGGTCCCAAAGCAGGGTAATGACCTCCTCCGGGAGTCCTTGAGGAGTTCCAGTTCGTTCTCGGCAACTTGAGGAATAAATTACATTCACTGTTTCTGGATCTGTGGAAACTGTGCCTTAAAGAGAAGGCAAACTGCAATTCTGGGCACAACTTTCACTCCCCTACATGATTCCTGAGCGCAGCCTGGATAGATTTACGACGGAGGGCTGAAAATGGAGCTAATGTGGAACTAATTCTGATCAAATTTGGGGTCTGTGGCTGTAATGTGAGAGTGCAAGGTGGTCCATGATAACCCCTGACCTACATAACATGCCATGCAAATGTGAAAAGAGACCAAAATACCAACCATGTATCTCGCGGGGGACGGTGAGGATCCCAGCCAGAGCGCCAACAAAAATCCACCATCCACCCATGGTCGCAGCCAAAAAAGGCATTCAATCCAAATCCAATCAAAGGCGAAACGCTTGATGTGTTTTTGTTTCTCTCTCTCTAGCTTAAACTGAGGCAGTTTTCACAGTGCATTATTGATGTCCCGACCAGGGACACCAGAGGAAAGATTCCAGGAATCTTTTTGAAGGAGAGGCAGCGGAGCGGAGGGACGGAGCGCACCGTGTCCGGGTCCGACTCCTGAGCGCTGCGCTCCGGGCTGGAATGCGGCGCGGCACTCTCAAAACCTGGACCAAGTATCCACCTCCTCCTGCTTACTGCTCTGCTGTTCGGGCACTAAACTCTGCCACAACAGTCACCAGATGCAAGGTGTTTAGTCCGCTCCCCAGCAACACAAGCAGCAGCCGGGACGCTTCTAAAAGCAGAGACGCATGACGACAAGAACCGGAGAGGCAGTCGGACTTTCGGTGCTCCTGCGGCGGGTGTTGCACGGTGTTTGAAATCACTTTTTTGCGGCGCAGTGGTCTTCTTGTCCTTTCTCGAGACCCCCGCTCCCCCCTCCTCCTCCTCTTCTTCTTCTTCTTCTTCTTCTTCTTCTTCTCTTTCTTGTTCGTCCTCCCCTTCTCTCTCCAGGAGGACGTCCCACCTCTCCTCTGCTGCCTCCCCCCCTCCACCTCCTCCACTGCCTACCTCGCAGATATCATAATCTTACATGGCGGGGACTCCTTGGGGATTAAAACGCGAGGGAAAGGATTCGTTTTTCGGTGATTTTGATGATGAATGCATGTAAAACCATCAGCGGGAATCATCATATAATCCCATTTACAGCTGTAGGACTGAAGTGTTGAAAAAAAAATATTTTTTTTTATTTTTATCAAAGAGTCCCAGTTGAGCTCTGTGAGTTAACTTTGTCAGAGGCTACTTGTACATAGAGATGCTATGTATAAGTGAGATGAGATCATGAGATGTCTTTTTGCCTGTTATATGAAATTAGGGACAAATACTCTGTTGAATTCGATACTAACTTTTCAAAGTTTCTATGGTGTGTTTAGTGAAGTTTTCTCATCTCCTGTTATATAATTTTCAGTCCCCTGTATGGTTTTTGTGACCATATCTCATAAATGACTGTTAATCCTCGGTGATGTGGCTCATCATACATCATATGTATTAATATTAAAAGGCAGTTATATCAAATCAAGATTCAGGACCCTTTAAGATGATGGTCAAGGCTCACATGACAAACATCAGGGTTAAAAAATGAATTTCTCTCCTAAATTATTCTTACATAGTTTCGGGACAGTTTACCTCGCAGTATATGTTTCTTTTACTATTTCTTGTACAACACGAGACAGTTTAATTTCTCCAAGCCTCTGAAGTAATGTGAAGTCCTCACAGCTCATAAACATACGCCACTTTAACAGTACTTTGGAGATTTTTGCAGGAAAGTAATCTAAGTTTTTACTTCATAAAGTATCCATTTAAATCTCCCTAGAGAATTCCTTAGTATCTGTAGATGTGTAAAAGTTCAAAGCCTTTAGAAAGTGAACGAGTTTGGGGAGGAAACTGGTGATAAAGTGAACCAATAAAGGGCTTTTACAGTGACGTTATTACCCGTAAGCCTGTTTTTATTACTTATTTGGTCATTAAAATATTACATTTTGTGTTTATTTGTCTGGTGTCCTCAACTTTCACTCTAGTCTACCTTCTATACTATTTGGTGTCCATTTAATAATTTAAAATGTTTAATATTTAGTTTATAATAACTAAGTAGTTTTAGCCCATTTATATCACTGACACATTCCTGGTGGCAGATTACTGTTACTCACTAAAAATGTTATTTTTCTCCAATGGTGTGACTGCAATAATCCCTGTAAGGACTTTTCAGAGCTTTTCCAGTGAACTAGTCATATATTAAATGCATATTGCCCTCATAAAGTATGACATTATAATTTCTGGTGGACTTATATATCCTTCATTGAAGCAGCAGGGTTTTTAATTCAGCTGATATCTATATAATATCACTCTTAACTGTAGAGTGCTATAGGACGTCTGCAGCTCTTTGTATGTGTGAGGGTAGTGTTTAATCAGAGGCAGTGTGAGATCGAGATTCCTCAGTGTCACATGGCAGTAACCTGATCTCCACTCAGTCCTTTTGTCCTCGGCCAAAAACAGGGATCAGAATCAGTTTTGCCTTTGAACAAGCCCTCTTTCTTCTTTAATGCTGCTGCTGTGAGCACTCTGCAACTGTTCAGAACAAGCACCCAGTGACGCAGCAAGGAAGAAAATCTGAGTAAACCTTGACCTCCAATTTGTGATCCTGAAAACATGACCAGGAATCAGTCAGAATAATTAATGTTTTCCCAATTAGGAACTCTTTACACATCAGCATTTGGACACCGCATGTGGAGTCTGCTCACAACTGAACTCAGATGTACTTTACTTTCACAGTGAGGTCATATTTAATAAGGAGGGTAAACTGAAGCAGGGGGGTTCACCCTCATTTGTCTCTGGCTATGACTGTAAAGACATTTCCCCACTATTAAGAAGCAATAAATTAGGCTTTGTAATAAAGTTTTCATTGATTGGTGCAGAGCTCATAAACCAGATAATCAGATGGAAACCTTTTTATTTTCTATCCTTCACTGTGTTTTTATAAGAACTATTAAAAGATATGTTGAGTGAAACTGTGAAAACTCCTTCTGATAGTGTTTCTCAGATGCTGCTTGGGGAGACTGCAAAGTGGGGTGGGAAACATTGGTAAATAATGGAAAGGGGGACAAAAAGGAAGTCAAATGACTAGCATTGAAATAACTTTAGTGGTAATGGTGAAAGAGCTGTTCAGAAAGAAGGAACATTTTATATATCTATGTTAGCATCTATGAAGGTGCATGTACAGGTACACTTATGTCCATACTTGCATGTTGTCTATGTGTGTGTGTGTAAGCGTGAGTGTGTTTGAGTGTGTGTGTGTATGTGTTTTATTTATTTATTCATGGATCATTTTCTAATTTTATGAATACAGAGCTGCAACCAATTGCTTTTAACACTGATTGTTCTGTGGGTAATGTTTTTCCTCATCATTTGATCAGCATCTTTACCTGTCTCATATTGTCTGACCACAGTCCAAAACCCAGGAATATTCACTTTACATATTATAAGAAAAGAAGCAAATTCTCACTTTGTAGCAGATGAAACAAGTAGATGTTTTGGCACTTTTCATTCTTAATTTTCTTGGTTTGACGTAAAATTAAGTGACTTCTTTCTTCTTTGGTGCTTCAAAACCTCAAACCCTCTCATGACCTTCAAAGGGTATGATCATCTCAGGTCAATTTTATTGATACAGTCAAAAAAAAATCACAAATATTTCCAGAAGTATTTGCATGTACAGCTTCTATCTTTACCCTATAAACTTTATTCAGCTATGGAAAAACTTCTCAAATATAAAT
>JAQNCA010000027.1:4446520-4460131 GCA_029783725.1 Acanthurus tractus
ATTACTTTACGATCTTTGGCTGTTCAGGATGAAGCTTTGTGGAAGCTCAAGTGGAGAAGCACACACACACACACACCCACACACCAGGCAAAAAAGATGCTGAAAGTAAATTAGTTTATCACCAACAGACTTTCCTACAACTTTTCTCTGGGTGCCCAGACTGTATGTTCCACTTTACTGTTATTAAAACAAACATAGCCTATATTTATAGCTGAGATTTACAACTGAGATTTATTTAATCAGCATCCCCTTATATAAAGTTGTTGACAGGAAGATGTACAGTACACTCCCACATATTTATGACACAAATAACATTGAGATGTACCATGGCTATCTGGGTCCTGAGGTAGCAGTCGCTCACCACCATGTATTCATGACCAGTTTTAAACATCTCCAGCATCTTGGGTATGTTGATACCGACTGAGCCTGAGTGTCAACAGAGAGACACAGAAAAAAGAACAGGTCAGCACCGATAATCTCTGTAGCCATGAACATATTTACACAATAAGACATTTAGTTTTCTTAAAAGGTGCTTCAGCAGTAAAACCATCAGCTGGTATTTAAGTATTCGAGGTACAGCACATGAGAGAATGTGTCCTTCATTATCACAGACCTGATATTAAACAGCTTTTACTTTTGAAAATAAAAGCTAGTTTTAAATCCAAACTCTGCTTGATTGGATATCAATCCTCCTGTAAGTAAAGGGTCACTTAGGCAGGACACACTCGGGTGACTGAGCATTTTTACCCTCAGCTTACTTCTCTTGCTCTTTGGAAACTTCTTCCTCAGTTTGTTTTTCAGTGGCACAAGCTTCGGCAGTATGTCTGGCACTGCTACGTAGAAGTCGGCGGAAATCTCGTCATCTAAGATCTAAAAGAGGAACAAATGCAGATTTGATTCAAGTTTAAAGAATCCTGCAGGGAGTCGTAGTTACATTTGAACCAGTTGCTCTTTAAGAACAAATTAAGTGATTTATTGATTGATTCTTTCAATTGCTGTCTGAAACAAACACAGGGAATAATGATACAAGAAACTTGTCACTTCCTCAGGAACTACTTACACCATGCCTTACACCTTGCTTACACCAACCACATAGCTAAAGCAGAGCATCGGCAGAACAACAGCAGTCTGCATTCCTAAAAAATGTCATCACAAATCAAAACAGCACTGATGTGACTGAGACTGAAAGCAATATGTTTATTTTTCCAAAATTGATTGCAGTATATCTTAATATGGCAACTGTTGCTGCTAAATTTCATTATGTGCAAAGTACTGTAACAATAATGATTGATACACCAATGTTACAGACAAAACTCTGAAAAAACAAACAAACAAACAACAGTAAATGCTCAAACTTGCTCCTGTTTTAAATTTGCTTGGATTTGTTGATTTGGAAAGAACTATTTTGCAACAAGCATAAAAACACAATCACAAAATTAGAAAATACACTCTGAAAAAAAAGATCAACTTGATCTGAACTAACAGCATGTGATGCTGAACCAACTTACTGGCTGTATGAGTTCTGCTCCTCCAGCAATCTCAGCTCCATTCTCCAGGGCAACTTTAGCTTGATTAGCATCCTGAAGGAAAAACCAGAGGCAACGTTAGCCATGTTAATCTGATCTGGGTGTGTCAAAGTGTGGCAGACCCAGCCAGTGTCATTCATTATGGTCGTTAACATGCACGTTTAAGTTACAACCCACAACCTGTTCTGCTCAACAGGGATATTAATCAAATTGTGCTTGTAGGCTTCTGTGATCTAAATGGTGGCAACAGGAGCCTGTCCATTGAAGACAAACAGGGTAACAAATGTTCAGACAACATTACAGCAATCCATCAACGGCAGGAAATCAATAGGCTATGAAATTAAGATTTAGTGAGGCTGAAGGGGAAGATAAAAAAGGTCTTTACCTCAGTAAAGACTATAACTTTGTTCATCTCTGTTTTGAAGGGGTGCGGTAAGTGCAACGTGCTGACAAAGGGGTCCACTTTTTTCTGTGAGGAGACAAAAAAAAAGATATAATTATTACATTTTTTTTCATTCAGCATGCTACAGCAAATCATTTGTTTTGTGGAATTGATAAGAAAAAGGAGGAATGTAAAATCACAGCCCACACTTAAGTAATCAAGTGTTAAATCTGTTCTGCCACCATTGAATATTATATTTCTCTGGAGTGTTCTTAATTCATTATGCATAAAAAACTGGTTCTGCATAGTTCTGTGGAGACAGAGAGATTAGAGTAAGGCTGGAAGTACTAAGTCTGTCTCACATGAGGACTGTCTAGACTTCAAAGCAGATCTGCAGTCCTGTGATGTGGAACCAAACTCAAGAGGGCTTTATTACTCTTCGTCACACTGGTTTTACTGATTTACCAAACTGCTTATGCTGCAAACATTGATGCAGTAAATATCACTCGGATTTATTTGAAAGTTAGGTAACAGTAACAAGCAGAGAGGAGCAATACCAAGATGGCAGCACCTGTATCAGGCTTCTTAATGTTACAGCAGGAATTGAGACCTGTTGTCCATCTTTACAGTAAAAATCCAACATTAATACAACCGTCACATTGTGACTTGCTAGTTAAGCAGGGGAGAAAAAGGAGCCAGGTGTTGGATTTCTTCCTCTAACTCTCATTTTTCATTTATCATATTGTTTGTTTTTTCAATATTGCATGTCCCTGTAAAGGCCTCTTTGTTGGCAGACTACCACTCCTCAGTTCCTTCCACTCTCAACGGCTCTCAACTCCTATCTGATAAAGTAAAAAATGTTTTACAAAACACTGGCAAGAAAATAAAAACAACATTTTGATTGGCAAAGAGCACAGCTACACTATTGTTACCTTCTTCTCCAGTTTCATGTCTAGTCTCAGATCAATGTAAACAGGCTGCTTGGGGGGAGTGCAGTCCAACACCTGAAAGTTCTTCAGCATGTCGATGGCGTCTCCTGCATCATAGATTGTCCTCGGGTAGTACCTCAATATGTACACATCATCCACAGGTGTCCAGGCTGTTTTGCTGTAGGGTTTATGTCTGTCCTTGTCATCTATGACCCTCTTTTGTTTCTTTTTTTCCTCCTTTTCCGTGGCATCTTTCTTGTCTTTCTTTAGTGCCCTGACAAACAATAAGGGAGATGTCACACTGAGAAATATTTGATTCATCAGGTCTACATCCATCTTTTCTTGAATTTAGGGTTCATGTGAACAAATCAGTTCAAACAGACAGATCTGTCAGTGAAAAGTGCATAATTGTTTGAATGATACTGAAAAACAACTCAAAAAAAACTGAAAAATCCTCACTAGATGAAGATTTTCAAAGCTGTTTTTAGAAAATACAAGGTCTGTAAACTCACTTAACAGCAGCAAAGGTCCTGACAGGTAGCTTCCTCTGTGCAGTCTGCGAGGCACCTATGTAGGCGGGACCTCCAGCTCTCAGCAGCTGCCTCTGACATCCCGCTAAAACTGAGAAAGACAAACACGCTGTATAGGAAATAAACAAAGCAGACAAGAGGTACAGGTGATTACCTGCACAGAGGACATTACTCTCTCTTTCTGTGTGACACTACATGTAACCTCTTACCTTTATTTGTGATTTTGTGTGTATTACTATAGAACAGATTTTTATCTCACTTAAAACATGTGCACTGAGAAGTATCTGCTTAAGTCCACCAGATGATGGAATGCCAGTATATGGAAAGCGTTACAAAAAAAAGCTGAAAAAACAGAAAAGAAATGTAGCTTGGAGTATAGAATATGGGTTAGATGATGTAGAGAAGTGTTGACATAAACTCAAATACGCCCTCTCCTTCTAAAAAATCTACAAAAATCCAAAAAAAATGTGAACTCTGACATGAGTTTATTTCCACTGCAAAGAATAAAAATCAGGTCTCATCCGCCAAACTGAAGCAGACCGGATACAATGCATGTATTTAATTAAACTGGAATAAACTGCCAATATTTGCAAATCGAGGAAAATCTACCTGTGTCCCTGTTGTCGAGGTGGCAGCGAGCTGAGTGATTTGTAAGACAAACTGTGCTTTGCAAACATATAGTTAATGTTATCTTCACTGGGCACTGGTTCATAATAGGGAATAAATCTCGAGAGGATATGTGCTGCCGATTTACCCTGCCTTGTCGAAAAAAATGCTACCAAATTGCAAAAACGTAGCTTAGGAAGCACATTTCGGTAGGAAGCATATTTTGACAAGACACCTGCAGGTTTGTGTCCCATTTACGCGACAGCTTATGGTTCAAGGAGACACAGCAAGAGTGTAACACAATGTATGGACAGTACAATGTTTTCACACAATGTAATGTGTCTAAATGTAATTTAATTCAATCCAATTCAAACTTACCTGGCTTATTTGAGTCTAGTAGAATTATACGAAGAATTTCAGTAATTCAGAAACAAATTTAGGTAGTGTTGCTCTATGTGTCACATTTTTAAATACGCAAGGGGGACAGTAAAGTTATAATATATTCAGTGTGTTTTGTAAATTATTTTCGTCATTCAAGAGGAGAACACAACAGCGAGCAAGCTAACAGGCTAAAATGGCTGTTTAGCGAGTCAGCGGAAGAGAGAAACCATTAAGAAAGCTTATTTTTTATATACCTCTCTTAGAACACACACGAATAAAGTTTTTACAGTCAGTTAGACAAAAATGAATTCTAACTAAACCGACTGACCTTTCCACACGATCCGCGTGCAAGTTGCCATATCTAGGAATGTGGCCTGTTCGTGTAAAACAACGAAGCGTAGTGAACAGTTCCGCATGGGAAGAATAATTATGTTCCCATAAAAAAAAACACAAGTCTGTATTAACACTGTTAATGATAAATACATAAAACATAATATACGACATATATTTATTTTTAATAATTAGTAAATTAAAATTATATTTCGCATGCGTCGATAGACAAATGGTAAGGGATTTCAATACATCTTTGAAGTAGGCTGTAGGAACAAGTCAGTCGCAAAGAAATGGATAAGAAACTTAAATCTGACAAAGCAAAATAATATTTTTGCTGGTTTTATTGCATAATGCTTTTTAAAGGTCTCTAGATAAAAAAATAAAAAGTGGATTATTCCTCCATTAAACCCAAACCAGAAATTGTTGGTTTGTTTTTTTTTTTACAAAAGAATTGCTGAAAAGTGTCCCGTGTTTCAGTTCACGCTTAAATATCAGTTGAGAACGTTTTGTAAAACTTTGTAATGACATGAACGAAACAAAAACACGGTGATCCATGAGGGTCCATCGCTGAGCGCGGACGGGTACGAGCGGAAGTTGTGTTTGTTGTCTTCCTTCTGTTTCCGAGACGTTCAGGGTCTAAACGGGTTCAACAGCCGTGTCTGCATGTCTCTGACAATTTCCTCTATAAATTGTCTTCTACCGCCCCCGAATGAAGGTAATGTCAATTTAGAATATGCTGTTGTGTTGTGGACTCTTTGTCAAGGCTGCCCCGGGTTAATTTTATAGTCAAATTCGCTAACATTTCTACCAACTCCGTCTCCCCCGCAGTCAGCCTTGCTGAGCCCCGGACGGCATGCGCCCTGTAGCCGCTAGCCAAACAAATCCAGCGCCGTGCTTTGAGCTCGCAAGGGTTTTATCCTATTCACCCTCTGTTTCCACGGTATTTTAGTAATTTTTGCTGTTTGTCACGGGGGAAAGGGTGTATGCAGAAGACGTGTTTACCTTGCTGTCTGGTATGACAGCTGGTGAGCGGTGGGCCGAACTTCTCCTGAACGGGCCCATCCATGTAACGTTAATTTACGTGCTTGTCACTTTTGACATTAGAGCTATGTTTGGACACTCGCCTCTCAGCTGTTGGCGCATGTGCCATCACCACATTTTTTCCATTTACAAAACTCCCGCCTTGTCAAAATAAAAAGTCCCCCGTTTACAAAGCAACAGATTGAGGGTTTGCCCTCACATTTCGGCTATCCATCACGGTCACCGGAGTTTAAAATGTTGATGTTAATCGTCTCAGTCATGTGATTTAGGTCGCCGTAACTTCAGTTTCGTGACTGTCTCCGACTGCTTATGATATGAGCCGATGCCAGAAGGCCGTATATCTGCCCGCACCCGCTGTTGCTACTTACTTGTGACCCAGTCGTGTGTAAACAGGTTATGTAAGTCTTCTCCAAACTTGTTCACCGCCAGTCAACCTCACGGTGGCTGGATACATAATTTCATGCACCCTGCTCTTTTTTTTCCCCTCTTTGCACACTCCGTCTGCTCATACGCGTGGCGCTCAGAATTCAGTGGTTATTAATAAAATCACGCAATATAACACGCTTACAAATGTGTCACTGAGCCGCGCATGGGCTGCCAGCAGGACAGTTTGAAACAACCTGCAATCCCCCGCTGCAAGCTGGGTGCTTTGTGAGACCTCCTGCATTTTCTAAACGAGAAGTGAGCATGGCTACTTTTAAAGAAGATGTAAAACCCACGATGTATGGAATACATATATCTTTGACTGAGTGATTTGCTTTCTATGCATGTGAAAAATGCTCTCAAACAACGTTTACGGTGTCTGAGAAAAAGCCGTTGTGGTTGATATGGTAACCAATCAAATAGAGGCATTTTTTTCTTGTTATTCAGCGAGAACATACAGTTCAGAACAGCTTGTCACTAACACTAAAATAAAACTTTTAAAACACACGTTCAGTTCCATTTTTGTGACACAACGTGTGTTAATCAAAGCATTGTATGTTACAACACCATAACCATTATGACAGGCAGCATAAGAATGTGCTTTCCTAATGACTAAAATACACCCGTTTTTTAGTACAAGTACAAGGCTGTAAACAAGATAGCATCTGCCGAGTCCAAGTTCCTTTTAAGAACAGCTCCAGTTACAGTCCAGTCTCAGTCAAGATGAAAGCTAATCAAGGCCTTTTGCAAACACATTTGTATAATTGCTGTACTTTGCCCATCAAAGTTAAAGCACTGTGACATCAGGTTGAGGGTTTTCATCAGGAAATTTGACTTAAATGTTACCTTTGCCAGCCTACTTAAGAGAAATTTTCAAAGAAATTGACTGTTGTACAGATTCTGGCGTGAATACAGACTATGAGCATTTGTCTGGGATTACAGACATTTTTTTCTTTTTTTGTTGAAAGACTGCAAATTTTAAGGAAGTTTTCCTTAAGGAGAAGATTGTAATCTGTACTAAATCTCCAGATGTTTGGTGGTGTTTTGGTGAAAATTATGGCATCTTTTTTTAATTTAGTCCACTGCTATGGCTTGTGGATCAGAAGTTTATTTTCCTGATTTTCTCATAGAGTTAGTGCTTCACCTTGATGTATCTTGGGCAGTCCAAATGAATCCCTTACACCTAATGCTGAGCACCATTATAATTATAATTGAGCTATCCTAAACTATGACATTAGTGTCTTAGTTCTTTTTTTAGACACCAGTTTTTGTTTCAGCATGTCATATCTGTCCTCCAGGTGCTTCCTCTTTGGTTTTGGGGATTTGGCTCAGGTTTGGTAGAAGCTTTGTGCTGCTCTCATGGTGGAAAATAACCTTCATCCAGCAACTGAATGCTGGTAAATGCTGTCTGAGGTTGCTGAGCTCACTGACTCCACCAACCACTTGAAAAGGCAGACACTCAGCTATTTGCTTATTGTGATTTTTTGAAAAATATTTTTAATCTGTGGAAAATACGATGCAGGTGGCTGGAAAATTAGGGGTGCGTGCCGTTCACTAAGGCTTGGGGGGAAAAAACCTGACATCTTTGTCACAACCGACCAGTGTTGCCTGTGTTGATCTGTGTGAATATAAATTTTGGTCTCCCACACACCTGACAACTTGTTCTGCAAGAATTTAGTTGTATTTCATGGTGCTCCAAGTTTTCCTCTTGAAAAAAGCACAAAATAATTATCATAGCAAATAAAAAAGACAGTCTAATTTCAAAAATTAAATTACAAATATGGGAAACACTGTTTGTGTGCGTGCTCTAGGGTTAAAGAGGTCAATTGTTTAAGTAATTTTTAAGACATGGCAACAGCTCCAAAACTGCCTCATTTTACAACTGTGAGAACTGTTAAGTTTTCTGACAGCTAATAATGAGTATTTGTTGGTCTTAGAATTTAAACTAAGATCTCTGTGTGGTTGCTTTGTTTTTTCAGATTAACAGGTATGCCAAAGGAAAAATATGATCCTCCAGATCCCCGCAGATGTTACACCATCATGTCAGCAGAGGAGGCAGCCAGTGGGAAGAAGTCCTACTGGGCCGAGCTTGAGATATCAGGTCAGTCAAACTGTCTTCCTCTGAGACATCAATACTTGCTTGTCTCCTAAATGTTCAAAGTCTGGTTTTTACAGTCCATAGAAAGCACAATATTGATAATATTTTTGTTAAAATCGGTGAAATGAGGCCAAAAAATCCATAAATTTCAAGTGTTAATCTCTGTGTGCCTGTCTTTGTTCTTATCTGAGCACAAAGCTTGACCTTTTGTTATATCACACACACTGTATTCAGTTTCATTTATCATTTTTACCGTTGGTTTTCAAACATATAACCAGTCCAAACTGTTTGTGCAAACTAGAGCTTAGCTGTAGTTTGTAATTTTTGGTGTTGCAGAAGGAAGAACAAGAAAGTTCAGCTGGAACAATTAGGCCATTAACAGATAGAAAATATTCAGCTACAATTTGATAATTGTTTCTTAGCCAAATGCGTCAAAAAACAAAGAAATTAGAGAGAAAAAGAGAGGAGAGAGACAGAGAGACAGACACTTTACAGACTAAACGATTGATAGAATAATCAATAAGTAGATTAATCAATTATAAAAATAACCTGAGTTGCAGCCCTGCTGTGAAAAAGCCAGGAAGCTGTTGAATAAAGGATTGATTTAAGCAGAGTAAACCTGTTAACCACGTAATTCAAACTCTTTTGACCCCCAAACCTCAAACTTAGTTAAGAAAAAAAAAAGAGAGAGAGTACAACTTGTCACCAGACTTTCCCAGGCTGCAAAAAAGTTAATAATCAACACAGAAGCAGGAGTTCATCTGGTTTACGTTTTGTTTTACTTAAGCTCTTATTTGCACATTAAATGTGGGCCAGTCAGTGCTATTCACCTCTTCCTGACCAAAGAACTATTTAGAGATCAACTTATCCTTTTTACAATAGATTTAATAAAGTTAATTTGTCTTTTTATTTTCTTTTGAAGTGCAGGAAAGTTTTTCCAGAGTACCCTACCAATGTTGGATCTTTCTGCTGAATTTCCACTGTCTAGTTTAAGTATTAGTTCGACTAAAAATCATGTAGCTCCTGTTTTTTCAAGAAAAGGACAAAAATTAAAACGGTTTGAAAGGAAACAGGTATTTGCAATAAAGCACAGATATCAATATTGTCATCAGTTTTCAAAAGAAGTCTTACCAAGTCTTGAGGAGCCACTATCTGTTAAGTTTTCTGGTTCTGTGTTTTTCTAAAAAGAACTAAAAGCACTTTCCTTTTAAATACAACACTGTGTATCTGTGATTTTGATTGTTTTGTTTGTTTTTATTCCAAATGCAGGAAGGGTGAGGAGTCTAAGCAGCTCATTATGGACCCTCACCCATCTGACGGCGCTGCATATCAACGACAACAACCTGACCCGCATCCCGCCAGACATCGCCAAGCTGCCCAACCTGGTCTACCTAAACCTGTCGTCCAATAAGCTCCGCAGCCTACCCGCCGAACTGGGCAACATGGTCTCTCTCAGGTAGGCTGTCAGTGTGGAAGGCCTTGAGACACTAAACAGTAAATGTATGTTATTTTAAAAAGCAGAGGGAATTATTGTTCACAAAATTTTATTGAGAAATCATGTTTTGATATGATACATAAAATTGAGTGGAGTGTCCACTTTTATGCAATATAAAATAAATACCTGACAAAACTCTTCAACACAGTGACCCTGAAATTGTGAAAATTCATTTTCATAAAGTAATTCCCCTCAGCTGGTTTGTAAAATTGGCCCTGAGGCCAAATACAGCCAGATGATTTGAAGTAATAACTGCCTCTGTGTGAACAGTGAAGGGTTTTCCTCAAGTAAATGAGTTTGGAGGTAATAAACTTTGACTTTGACCGATTTGGACAGTCCTCCTGTTCTTTGGGGCTGAGAGCTCCTGTGACAGGGACTGGAAGCCACCATGCTTTCTTTGTTTTTGTGCTTTCTTTGGTCAAAAGTTGAAGCTAAATAGCGTTGATTAAGTTTTTCATTCCAATCCAAAGAGATGCAGAATGAGAATTCTTCACTGCCCTGTCAACAGTTTAAAGATTTTAGTTATAGAGAAGTGTGATATAAATCTAATGTATTACTATTAAGAACAACTCCAAAACTGTGGATTTTATTTGATACATTGACGCACATCAACAGTGGATTTGATAATGCCCAGAATAAACGGGGAATCGTTACTGTTGTAAAGACAGATTAGAACTCCTTGACACCTGTCCTTCAACTTTGTGACAGCTTTTTCTGTGTAATGTAGCGCATCACATCAAACAGCCCTATTATGTAATTTTTCTTTTTATTTGGTTGTATGGTGCCAGTATGAACAGTTCTTCAAAATGTATGCCTGTGGCTTTAATTGTGATGGTTATGAGAAAGATAAGCTTAATTCTTGGTCATGACTTAGTTTTTACATTTCTTCATTTCTTCATTCTTCATCGATGTTGATTTTGAGTTAGGGGTTCTTTGGGTTCTTTCAAGGGATGATGTGTTAAACACTCCCAAAGCATAAAGGAAAAGTGATCATATCCACAGTGATCAAACACTGAGAAGAAAGAGAAAGATTATGAAATGAGAAGGCGAGAAGAGATATCATATAGGGCTCAAACAAACATCTCAACTTAAGAGTGACAAACACACAAAAAATAATGACACATTTTGACTGGATAACATAACTGAAGTGACAACAAAGGACCAATGTGGCAGGAGATGTGTTGACACCAGTAAAATGATATCAATGGAAAGGCAAACACATTGTTAGAGAAATTTATGAAGGAAAGAAAAGACAGAAACACAAACTAATCTTTTTGTATCATTTTTTGCAGGGAATTGCTTTTAAACAACAATCTTTTACGAGTTCTGCCTTATGAACTTGGGAGGCTTTTCCAGTTACAAACCCTGGGGCTAAAAGGTGAGTCTTTTCTTTTGCTATTACCATTGTTTTGGTCGGCAAACTCGTATTGCGCTATCCTGATAGAAGCCATTTATTTGTTCTCAATACATCCCTAATAACAGATTTAAAATGGCTGGTGAATCAAGGCAAAATTGTTTGTCTGCTTTGCATTTTATTGATGGTTCAATTTTTTGTTTGTTTTTTTGTTTGTTTGGCAGGAAACCCTTTGTCCCAAGACATCCTCAATCTGTACCAGGAGCCGGATGGAACCAGAAAGCTTTTGAACTACATGCTCGACAATCTAGCAGGTAAATTGCCAATTCGCTTCACCTTACCACGCGGCCCTTTATTGGACCTCATTTATATTTAATAGGTTGTCACGGGGGCATATCATAGCAACTATACTATTGTGTTTGTCACGGACAAGTGAGCACTTATCCCTAATTTTCCCCTGCTCTGCCCTTTTTCCAGTGCACCCAGAGCAGCTCCCCCAAAGACCTTGGATCACTCTAAAAGAGCGAGACCAAATGATTCCCACAGGTGAGTTCATCAGAGTCAAACCTGCTGCATGTGTCACCATAGTGGTGTCACAATATTTGCCATTTTATGGTGGGTGGCAACTACTGTAAAGGTGCATCACTCTTGCCTTAAATGACAAGTGAGGATAAGATAACAATGGTTAAAGAGGCATGGCTTTATTCACACAATTATGTGTCCTATAAACACAAAACCAGAGTTAAATTTTTAAAAGATCCTGATTTTTTTATTATAATAATAATAATAATAATAATAATATTTTTTTTCTTTTTTCTTTCTTTGAGTTATTACTGTCAGCATCCCTGTTTCACCATAAACTTTCTGTTAGAGTAGGGATCATTTGTCATACTGTTGGTTTGGTCTGACTAAACTGAGGATAATATGTAACTGCTATCAGTAAGACAAAGGATACAGAAAAACTTTGAAATTACATTTCTGGTATACAAAACTTTGGATAGTTTTGAATATATTTTTTTTACACTTCTCCAAATTACTTAAAATATAACCATCTGAGAAAGGAAGTATGATTTGATTGATCTGCTAACAACTCACTGCATACAAAGTTTGCATTGTTTTATTATCAGGAGTTACACAACGAAAAGATAGTGAGCAACTCCCTCAAATAGCACAAGAAAAGATCCCTCTTAGCAGTGTGCAATTTGTCAGGTTAGTCAACATATAGTGTTGTGTGTAGTTCACTGACATCACCTTGCTGGATTTTTTGATTGGGAAAATCTTTGGGTCAAAACAAAACAACACTTACAGGCAAAAGGGAGCAGTGATGTAAGAGTGTATTGAGTTTCATTTAGTTGCCAAGTAGGAAGTAATTCAGTTGCCATGTAATGCTTTATTTATAAAACTCATTCAGATGACACAAGTTGACCAAAAAGCCATTTGCAAGTCTTTTGTGTGTGTCAAGTTTGGATTCTCCATGTGTTTGAAACAGTATAATAATAATAATAATACTTAAAAAATGCACAATTAATCTTTTACCTAATTTCAAAACTATTTCTCTCCATATCTTGTACTATAATGTTGATGCTTCTGCTGAAATAAAATAAAAATAGTAATGAGAGGAAGATGTGGGTAATAAGGTTCAGTTCCTGTGTATTTCATGTTTTTCATCAAGTAAGTTTGTTTTGCCTCTGTCCCAGTGTCATATACACAGGGCGGCAAGCACCAAATCACTAACATTAAAGCCACATGGATCTCATCTTTAATCCTTTCATTGTCACTCTCTCTTAAAATTCAGAACTGTTATTTAGTTAAAGTCCCTTCCTTTCTTCATTCTCTCCTGCAGCTCTGTTTACAGTCATGTGCTATAACGTGCTGTGTGACAAGTATGCTACGCGACAGCTGTATGGCTACTGTCCATCCTGGGCCCTAAACTGGGAGTACCGGAAGAAAGGCATCATGGAGGAAATCACCAACTGTGATGCTGACATCATCAGCCTGCAGGTAAATCAGGGGGCCTGAAGCAGATATTGTCTGTATGTTTTGCTTTTTTAGACTCTTGACTGACTGTCTTTTCTAGAGAAAATGAAACATGAGACAGTAAAAGGAGCTGGAAAGAGAAGATGAAAGAGAAAGTGTAAACCATAACAGGGGGCCTGAAGCAGACATTGTCTGTATGTTTTGCTTTTTTGACTCTTGGCTGACTTTCATTTCTAGAGAAAACAAAACATGAGACAGTAAAAGGAGCTGGAAAGAGAAGATGAAAGAGAAAGTGTAAACCATAACTCTGAAAAGACACAATAAAATGCTTGTGTAATCATTTCTAATTTATTAATTTATGTTTATATTAAGGGCTGTCGAAGTTAACAAGTTAATAAGGCATTAATTCAAACTCTTTTAACGGCACTAATTTTTTTAACGCACGATTAACACACGCACGGTCTGTGCCTTGCCAGCTCCCGTAGTTTCAGGAAGTGGTGCTAAAATAACATTGCAAACAGTTACAAAGCAGAAAT
>JAQNCA010000027.1:4466146-4484981 GCA_029783725.1 Acanthurus tractus
GCAAACTTGATTGACAATATTAGTAACTTCCTCCCAGGCTGTTTTTGCATCATCAGCCCGTGGAGGTCTGTTCGCATAACCATATTTTCTGGTACTGCGAGCTTGGACCTCCCGGACCAGCACATCAGTCTTCTCCTGGGAGGAGTTTGGCCGCCTGAAGATGCTGCTGCTGTCTTTGTACATGGTGGTGGCGAGGTGAAATTAGCACTGCGCCTCACCCGCAGCACATTTAGAGGCAAGGAGAGGGGTTTATTTGATGGTGAAGATTACACTCGGCTGTGTTAAACCCACTCAAGCCTTCTCTTCTCCCTATTTGCCACTTGCGCCGGCGGGAGGGACGGAGGCATGAGTATGTTGGCAGGTGCGCTGCGCCTGCGCCTGGTCTACCAAAATAGAGCCCAAAGTGACATCAGTGTAGAATAATGTTGGAAATGTCTAAAACAGATGCCTGGACATTGCCCAACATTGGCAAAATTCAACATATTTGGAAACTATGCTTTTTTACTTTCTTTCTGAGAGATTGATAGGAAGTTTAATTCTCACTTCTGTTCGCTAGATATGTAGATACTCCAAGCAGTTTGCTTAGCTCAGCACAAACATGTAAAAAAAAAAAGGGGACAGTGCGAACCAAGGGATGTCAAATTGTAACAAACTCACCTACCAGCAACTCTACAGCTCACCAACTTACATGCCAATCTTGTTTTCTCTTCGCATTCAAATAAATGTTAAAATTACGGTTTGCTGTTTCATGAGGGAATTTGCACAAGATTATTTCTTTTTCAGAGCTTGTATTCCACTTTATGGACATTTTATTGTTTCCTCTTTTTTCCAGTCTTTTGCTATGCTGAGTTTATATTGTCATATAATTCTTTTCTGCTCTTTTTCCAAAATGTTGAACATTAAAGACAGAGCATAATAATAGCATAATTGTAAACATAAAAAAATAAAATAAAATAAAATACAATTTTTTAAGGTACTAAGAAATACCTGATGTGATCTAGCATATATATAGATATTTGGTGCTAGTTTTTCCAAACACATATCCTACACAGCTCACAACATGTTTAGGTTGCTGCGCTGCCCTAAATGGAAGTCACATGATGCCTTTGTGTCTGCAGGGCGTGATCGACTACATCTTCTTCTCAAAGACCCACATGAGTGTCCTGGGCCTGCTGGGACCGCTTGACAGCCAGTGGCTTATTGACAACAACATCACCGGCTGCCCCCACCCCCACGTCCCCTCGGACCACTTCTCCCTGCTGGCCCAGCTGGAGCTGCAGCCTCCCCTGCCCCACCCACTCAACCCCCTCAACGGGCTGCACCTGCCAGTACACAGGTAGTGCAGCCCGAGAGAGCCCCGGCTACCCCACTTACCCCAACTTCAAACACTGCCCTCCCTCCCAGCTTTATACAGGACCCTGTACAGTTTACCAATCACATAAAACTCAGACACAATCCGACTCCTCCAACCCTAAGACACACCCACCCACAAGGAGTGAAGTATTCGCCTGTTTGTTGCTCCTTTTTGTGTTTTTTGCACACTGTAAATTTTTATTTCATTTTATTTATTTCCCCTTAAAAAGGCTTGATACCAAATGTTGGGCTTGGGATGAAGTTGCTAAGGTAACCCCCTCCCCCCCATGTCAATAGTTGTTTTTTTGTTTTGGTTTTGCCTTAGATATGATTGTCAAGACTTGTAGATTCTGCTCCTTTAAAAACAAACCTTAACTGAAACTATCAATTTTTAAAGATAAGTCTACTACACAAATGTCAGCAGTTAAGTGTTTTCATCTCAAACAGCTATGAAATAATCTTTTTATAGTAAAGACACAACATAATATTAATGCTGCACGACAACTTGTATGTTGTCTTAAAGTCACAGTCTGTCCCCTGCTATCACTTCGACAGTAACTGCCAGGTATTTTATAAAAGGAGTAACACTACAAACAACTGATTCTAAGTAAGGAATGTTTTACAAGGATGTGAAAGGTTTGTTTACAGTGATCTTTTTTGTAATCATGGGTCAATAATTTCAATTCAAATTAGCTGAGAAACACCAAAGTATTAAATTCAAGTTCATGTGAGTAAATATCTACCAATTTAAAGGTAAAACGACACTGATTGGGAGTTTTTAAAAGTTATGTAATGTCACTGTAACACTAAATTGGTGTGTTTCACATGGGAACTAGATTATGAAATCATGTAATGAATGTTTGCTCACATAACAGCACTGATAATACTGATGACAGGTTATTAGGAGGCGTCCAGATTGATATTTGCCTTGTGTGAAATTATGGATATGATCCCACATACTAGTCTGTCAAGTCAAGCTTTTTCTGGATCTTATTTCAGCACTGTGTTGCAGGGATTATGTCGCTGGGTCCAGCTTTACAAACATTGGAAAGATGTTACCCAACGCACCCTTTGTAGCAAATCCCAACCTGAAAGCTACCTAATAGTGCTGTGCACAGATGTTACTGAGCTGGTGCATTCACTTCTTTGAATTTTGTCTATAATACGGGTCTTGTACCTCTGTTCGATCATTTGCTAAATATTTTATTCACAGAGGTTGATCTCAGCAAATTAAGGCTTTATGTTTTTTAAAAGATGCAAATCGTGAGTTTTCACAGCATTATAAATTTATAAAACAATCAAATCAGGTCAAATCAGTAACCCAAATCCCAACTTCTTTGGAACAAGTGCAACTAAAGTAGCCCCCTACACCCATGACTTGCTATAAGCAAAATATTTTAAGAAATGAAATCAATTGTAACATAATCTGACATTGACCAAAAATGCGCTTTAACCTTTTAGCTTCATGCTTTTGTACATCTTTGGTCTTATAGAGAATAGTACTTTGTCCCATCACCTGACTGGCATAAGACTCTCCCAAAGAAGAATAACTGAACTCATGCTGTGTCGATAATTAGATTATATTTATTTATTTATTGGTGCCAGAGAAAAAAACTTTCTCCACTAATGACTTGTGACCAGGAGAAGAATGTATTTAAGAAAGGCTCGCTGTAAAATTGGTTGTTGGAGCCTTTTATTGCCAGATTCCTGTGGACTCTAAACTTTGTTTATTTATGTCAGAGAATTAGAACTAATAGCCCTTTATGAAAGTTGAAACTCAGGGCTGAGCTATGCATCCAGCAGTAACTCTCAAACGAGAGACTCTGAGTTGCATTGTATGAGCAAAACCAAACAGGAAGCTATTGCTCTGAAAATCCTTTATAAGCACAGGTAATGTATGTCCTGACATACATGTCATTGTCGTAAAAGTCCCATGTTTTTGTGCATTTTTGATAAAACTGCTGCTACGCTTTTGCTCTATTCCCAAAAAAAAGAGTAACTTGGGAAAGTAAAATTTATTAAATTTTTTAGGTTGTCAGATGGTGCAAAAGTCATTCAGATACATTTGGTTTTGAAACACTTTGGAGGTTTAAAAATCATCATTTAGTTTTGTTGCAAGGCTTTTATCAACAGAAAAAGTTAATGCAAAGGTTGGACTGGGTATCAATACTTGGATCAATATCAAACAGTACTGGAGTTTCAGTTTTAATATAAAAATATTTTGAAAACTTCTGGAGCTAGAATCCTAATACTTTCCTAAATTAGTGACTCAAATTCTTCGCAACTTGGGACCCACACAAAAGTTAATGACATATTTAATCAGAAAACAAACAAGAAAAATCTAAAGCTTGGCCTTTTTTATTATTATTATTTGGAATTTACTCCAATTTCAGACATACAACCTGTGACAAGTGGACGCATGGGGACATGGCCTGTGTTAAGCAAAGACACAGTCCTCTAAAATAAGTTTTGATTAGAAATCAACTGCAATATTGTCTGGGAATCTGATTGGATATTCAATGTCTGCCTCCAGTCCAGTACATCTTTCAATACTTTGTGCAACAGACTTTGATTGGCACATGAAAAAAAAAATATTGATACCCAGCCCCATCTATAAGGGCGAGCTGCCTGCACACGCACTCACATATGTTAAACATATTTGGCACACTTCCCACTGTTGGGTGGAGTAATCCCTGACTTTTGAGATTCAATTAGTTAATTAGTCAAAGCATTTGCTCTGTTCAGTATTTGAAAAGAAAAGCCATACTTTTTGGATCAATGGTGTCTGCACAACACAGCACCTCAGCTTTAAACTGTAATCAGATTACTTTTACCTGTGTGGACGGGCAGTGTTGGCTTGTGTCATTTGCACATGATCTGACGCTATCACTCATGAGTACACCTCCAGTTTTGGTGGAGTTAATTAAGTCTATCTTTGTGAGCATTTTGAGGCCTATACTTCACTCCTAAACTCACCTCATTGGGTTTTCTGCTTTTGTACAACAGCTGTACATAACATAAATTATGACAGGGCGTCTTTCACATCTGTGAGGGGAATGTACCAGTCTCGGATAAAGGGGCGTATTTTTTTTCTCACAAATCAAAGATGTTCTTGTACCTTTTTTTTTCCTTACCTGGTGCACTAAGATCTCATATTTGAATACAAACTCCATCTGTCTCTGATTTCTCTAGTGGACGAAACGTCTCTGTCCAAGTTTGTTTTGGAACTACGGGCATTTTCTGTCTCTAACTTACATGCGTTCTTTAATTGATACTTTGTACAATTCAGTATCACCAAGTTTTTGAGAAAAGAAGATAAATGTTCTAGGTTTAAAAGCATTTTGTCTTGATTGCTTTTATTTCTCACTGTCTGAGATGATGGTTAAGTAAAATTATTTTAATGTCTTTCTCTTCTACTTAATGTTTCCCCCCGGAGTTTTTCGTAACAATGTTTTTTCTCTGATCCTTTTCACATCTCTCTTCACACACATCATCGAGCATCCTCAGTCACATCATTTACTTTTTCCACAATAATATCCACCTATCATTACCTGTAAGCATTTGATCTGTTAATGATGACTCTGTAGATTGCACCTCACATACTTTTTCTACAAACAACGTGCCTAGTTTGTACAATTTATCCAACAGCAGCACTGCCCATGAGACCAAGACGCTCAGAGATTAACCCAGCGCCATCCATCCATCCATCCATCCATCCATCCATCCATCCATCCATCCATCCATCCATCCATCCATCCATCCATCCATCCAACCACCCTTCTAATCCTTCTTGAACCAACTTTTGGGGATGAGATCATGAGGAATGAAACTGAGGAATCATTGCTCACATCAGACTGGTTTCTGTTTTTTTCTAAATCAAACAGCTTTTTTGTATCCACAACATCAAGGACAAATAAGTCATTTTTACGAGATATCTGAAGTGCACACTCTCACTTGTTTGTGGTTTCCCTGGTGAGATGAGATTGCTGTATCCTTCACAGGTTTATCATGACCATCATCACCTGCAATTACTGAATGTAAAAATCCTTTTGTTAAATATCTGGCCCTGTTCTGTATTGGGTTTTTCCTCCACTTTTAACTTCATTCAGGCTGATTTTACAGCAGCGTGGTTGCTACATGAAGTTATAGTCTTTAACAGCCAATAAGACATCCAGCAATGTAGTATGGAGAACATGAGGATTATGTTACTTAGCATTTAGAGTTAGACATTTCCAAGAATTACAAAGACTGTTGTCTTTACTCTGCTTTTGCAATTTGATGGCCAAGGCCCAGCATTGAAACCAGGAAAAATGAATTTAAACAGTTCTGAGTGCATAAATGATTACTGTCAGTGTTTAACCTGTATGTAGTGACATGGGAAAGAAATTTAGGACAACAGCAAACACCAGAAAAATTATAGTGAATATTTTCAAAAAAGTCTTTATTAATTTACAACATAGACCACAAGGTTAATGCATTGATGAATTTGCTGGGACAAGGTCATTTAAAATAAACTAATACATTAGATTTGGACTACAAGAAGGAAAGGCAGCAACTTTAATGTCAAAATACTCAGAATTCTGTAATAAGTTGGTTTGACTGTTGAAAAAAATGAACTCTGAGTTTTCTGTCTGTCTTTTAAATTTGTATGTCAGACATTATGGATGACATTAATAAGGAATGCAGAGCTGTTATTGCTGGAAACAATTAAATGCTTGAAGCATTCCTGCAAAAAAGTTGCTGTCTTTCACCTTCTTTAAGCTGATTTGTTTTATACATGCATAGCCAGTGAAGTGGAACTGGGTGAGGATGATATGCCACCAGCAGTCACCAACAATGGTGCTACATTATTTCTCAAGAGGATTTCAAAGAACTGCATTTACATCTGTTAAATGTAAAGATGGTGTTAAGTTTTTGTTATCAGATTTCAGATGTGCAGCTCTTCACCACATTGGTGTTCAGTCCAACCAGCCTCCACCATAGGCAGGAAGAAGCTGCCAGTGAGCGTGAGCGGTTGAAAGGAACAGTTAGTGGCAGAGAGCTACTAAAATTAGACAAAAGCGAGTTATGTGTTGTGGATGTCAAAATGTGCATCCTGTCTGACAAATGTCAGATAGGTGCAAAACTGCAGCAACACAAGCTACTGTTCGCCTGCGAGGACGAGTAAAAGTTTGTCATATGTAGGTGGCAGTGCTGACTTTGTTGTTTTCCTCTGACAAAAAAGATCTATATCTCAGATATATCCTTTGTAGATATCCTGTTGTGTTAGGAAAGATGAGTTCAAGTTTAAGTTTTGTTCTCTAAAGTCATTATGACTAGCCCAAGCATATATGAATGAGTAGATAAATGTAAAGGTTTAAAATCAGTGAAAGGCAATAAGTTAGCTATTAGTTTCTATTCAACTTCAAACAAAACACTGGATGACAAAATTACAGCTAAAAAACAATGGCTATAGGACCCTTAATCAGTGACAGATAAAGACCTCCTGCTTTTATTTTTGGAATTTATTGTTTTCAAATAATTTAGCAAATTTAATCCTCCTCTGTTAGTTCAGAAAGCTTGGATTTTGAACATAAACTTAGATTTTGCACATAAAGATCGGCTTGCTCATCAGGTGGAACACTGTTCAGCCTGTAAACTAAAGACTAGAGGTGTGGGATTCAAAGTAAACAGGGGTCTAAAGAAAGATCCCATTGAGCTGCAGTCTGGGAACTGCTTAACCTAATGCTTTTTGCAGCTTAATCTGTTCTCGTGACTAAAGGTCAGAAAACATCAACTTCTCCTGCTAAGAGAGTTAGACAATTTTGATTTTAATCTGTCTCTTGTGAGACTCTTTGGAGTGAGATACTAAAATCATTGGATCACACCTTAAAGTTATTACAGGGAAAATGAAAAAAACAATACAACAATTAAAACATTTTTTGAAATGAAACATAAAATGAGTTCTCCTCATGAATATAGCTGATCTTTTTGTGTATAGGAGGTTTTCATCCAAAAAAAACCCTCTCTTGTATGTATTTGGAGAATTTCTTGTTGTACTGAAGCAGTGATTCTGAAATGAATGAATGGAGGACTTCTACAAAGGCTACAGCTGGATTTGCTATGTGAGTAGTTCAGCCTCAGTCGAAACCAAACATGCTCAACAGCACTTGTATCAACTTTCCACACAAAGCCCTGACTTTCCCCACCTCCTGTAGGCAATAAATAAACATGCCATTTTTTGAAGTCTTTTTGTCTCTAATTTTATTCTTTCTGAGAAGACAAGTCATAGATACAGAGAAGAATTTACAGCACCAAAAAAAATATTTATATGTGAACAACAGGATTTGATTTATATTTTTTTGCATTGTTTGAGCGAAATTTTTATTAAAGCAATGACATATTTTACTTCACAGTTCAGATTTGTACTAAATAATGCACAGCTTAAAAACTTAAAAGAAGCCATTTTTCATAAAATGTAGCCACCAAATGTGATCAGAAGTCGATTGCAGATGCAGTTGGGGAAACACTGGTTGTGCTGACAAACTCATTTTTCCTGTAATAAAATGAAAAAGACAAGAAGTTTTAATTAAAGACTGAAGTGCATATTGAGCATTAAACGATGCAGTGTCTTGTCGTTGTATGGTGATCAAGGATTACATGACAACCTGATTGTTAAATAAACATTATAATACAATACTAGTAAAAGTTTTATTACCGTTATTGCAATAACTGTTGACCAAAACAAGAAAACCCTCCAATGAAACAGCCCAGCCTTCAGACACAATGCAATATCAGTAAATGCACATTGTCATGGCAGATGTTGAAACTGCTCTGCATTAATTTTATTTTTTGTCCTGTAGTACAACAAATACTTTTTCATATTAGTTTTGAAAAGATACAAAGATATGAAAGAGTTCTTAAAAATCAGAAATCAATGTCTCTGTTTTGACGTTTAAATCTTAACACAGGCTGGAAAACATTTACATGGAACCCCAGTGAAATTTGGGTTTTGGGGGCTGCTCTTGGCTGCTGTAACTTGAAGCTTTTATTTTTCAGTGTTTCAAAAAGGTTCTTTGAATAATATGATTGATAAAAAGGCTTAAAGACTCATTACAATGACCGCCATCATCCACTGTACAGTCAACTTTTTTATATTTGGGGCCAAAAGGTAATCAATTTGTTATTTACAATGTCCATTACAGTTTCAAAGATCAAAATGCAACTCCTTTGACTGTTTTTGTCAAACCTACAGTCCAAAACATATTCACTTCACAATGATAGACCTACACAATCTTTACTTTTAAGAAGCTGTCATTCAATGAAATTAAAGCTTTTTTGTCAACTGATTAATCTTTAAAGCGCACAAATATTTTACAGGGAAAATTAACGTATTTTAGATGTAAGTATTTGTTTTCTTTAAAGTGTTCATGTCATGTAGGTACAAAATGAATACAAATGAGCATATGTTGTATTAAAGATGAACAGAAAAAAAGCAATTACCCTTGCAAATTCTTGAGCAGTTTTTTGAACCTCTGATCATCTGGGCTGACGCAAGTTTTGGAGCCATTCCTTCTGTAGACTCTGTGGAGAAAGACAGGGATAATATTTTCTCTTTCTAAAATTGAAAAATGCGACAAGGGTGCTAGTGAATTAATCTTTGAAAGGTGGAGGTGCTTAAAGTGTTTGTAGTAAGACAAACTAAGCTAACCTCTGCTGCTTAAACTCCACAGCTTCTATTCAGGTATGACAATGGTATCAATAAGAAGAACAATATGAAATACAATTTTCTGGCATTTGTAGGACTAATTTAATTTCCCCCTGCATTATTATAATTTGATCAGTTAAAGTTTTAGAACTAACTTTTATAATATTTACAATTTGCCATTTTAAGCTAAACTGTGACTAACCTTTGTTTTGGCAGGAGTGCATAAGAGGGATGATAATTGAAAAAAAAAGGTTTTTTGGCCTCTCTTTGTGCTTGGCAATCAATTGCACCTGAACCTCAGGTCCTGTTTATTTTGCTGATCATAGGCTACTTCCTTTACTTGCACAAAAGATCATCATTAAAAAGAAGGATCTGTGTCCTTCTTTCACCACTGGACAAACAGTCCAGCAATCTCAAAATCAACCATGACTACTCACATGATTTCTGGCTTGCGACAGTAGCCTGAAATGGGAAACACCTCAATTTTCTCAATCATCCGACGAATGATTGGGCCCGAGGTGGTGCGTAGGCATTTACACCCCAGCCTGGGCGAAGCTGTGAAAACATTCAGTTTAAAAAGATTGTTTAATTTATTATCTTAGTTTTGAATGTTCTGACTTTGTTTGGTCTAAGATGAACAATACATTTTACCCATGTGAAATTTCAGATGGTTAGAATGAATTCTGACAAAAAAAACTCAACTAATGATCCTATTAATAGCTTTTTCTTGATATTTTGCAGTTTTTGTCTTCTTGAGTACTTACTTTGCTCCGATATTACTGAAAAAACTTATAAAGTAAATATGAACCTTTGCTTACGTAGCAATGTGCTCTGACATTAGTCAATTCCACTGGCTACAAACACAGTAAGATGCAGTTGAAAGGTCAGAAAAAGGCAAGTCAGAGGACTCTAAGTTTAGATTTTTTTTTAGGCCTAAAATAACTCAACTTCATGTCACTACTTACTTTGGAGTGCAGAAAGCTAATAATGCCTGTAAGAAATTATACTTAAACAATTCATATACACATACAAGCAACAGCGTTCTAAATAACGTTGTGTTCTTTAATGTGTAGTAAAAAACAAGTCAAATTAAACAAGATAGCATTTAACATTTTAAAAAATGTACCATAGATTTGAACAGAATACATGAACAAAATATGAAACAGTGAGTCAGAAATGTTACCTGCCTGATGCAAGATACTGAAACTAGTATACAGATATTCTGGTAAAATGAAGTGCCTAAAATACTTAGACACTTAATGTTGCCTAGTATGAAGATTGTTAAATTTTCAATTGCAGATGGCACCTTATTGTACCTCACTCTGTAACATAGATTTAAAAGTACCAAAATGAGATTAAATAAAATGACAGATTGTGCCACTGAGTTAAGACAATAAACAATTGTTGATGTTTTGAAAAATCTACCTATTAATGTCATTAACTGTTTTGAATGTACAGAAAAAATATATTACCATGCAGAGTGATGATGCAGCAGCAAAGAATCAGGGCAGTCAGGAAAAGCATTCGTTTTGTAATCATCTTGGTGGTTGTTTTGATCTTTCGGCAACACTGAGGATGTGACAATGTCTGTGAAAGTGAATGGAGGGGAGTCTGGATTTATAGAGAAACAAAAAAGGAAGTATGCGTAGGCAGCATGTCACACTTTTCCTTTTGTCAAAATGTAAAATGTTTGGCTTATTTTTTGAGGGGTTTCTGCTGAATAAGCAAAACATGTGTTTTCCTTTTGTTTTTTTCAGATTAATTTAATCTCCTCTGATCTTCTCTATATTTTATCTAACATTGCTTTTAGTAATATGAAAGACACATTCTGGGTTGAATGATGGACTTTATTTGATAGTGTTTGCAGTGTTTGTTTGCTTTTCAGACATAGTTCAACAAATCAGAAATTACTGACCTCAAATTGAACATATGCAACATTTTCCCATTAAATGTAAAAAACAACTTAATTTCCCCTTCATACTTTTTTAGCTGGAATACTTAATTTTCATCAAGATAACAACAATCACAGAGTGAGAAAGGAAGTCTGCAAATGTGACTAAACATAACTGGGATAAATCATGCAATTGTGGGTGTTTCAGAATAAAATAAACAAATTGGGTGATCCCACGCTACTTCACAATTTCATCAGACAACATTTTTTAACTGTTTGGGGCTAAGAGGCCTCTAATGACAGAAAGTGTGTGTTTAATTACCATCATGTTGATTTAAAAAGTATATACTGCTCGAAAAAAATAAAGGGAACACATAATCATTACAATGTAACTCCAAGTCAATCACAGTTCTTGAGTATCAACCTGTTCAGTTAGGAAGCAACACTGATTGTGAATCAATTTCACCTGCTGTTGTGCAAACAGACAACAGGTGGAAATGAGAGGCAATTAGCAAGACAACCCCTATAGAGGAATGGTTTTGCACGTGGTGGCCACAGACTTTATTAATTACCTCCAGCAGGCCACTAATGTGCATGTTTCTGCTTAAAATGTCAGAAACAGACTCCATGAGGGTGGTATGAGGGCCCGAGATCCACAAGTGGGGCCTGTGCTCACAGCCCAACACCCTGCAGGCTGGTTAGCATTTGCCAGAGAACACCAGGATTAGCAGATTCACCCTGTGCTCTTCACGGATGAGAGCAGGTTCACATTGAACACATGTGTCAGCGTGGGTTGAGATCCTTAAGGGTCACGATGAGATCCTCAGACCCATTGTAAGAGCTTATGCTGGTGCAGTGGGCCCTTGGTTCCTTCTGATGCATAACAGTGCTAGGCCTCATGTGGCTGGAGTGTGTCAGCAGTTCCAGCATGACAAAGGCATTGATGCTATGGACTGGCCTGCCTGTTCCCCAGACCTGAATCCAATCAAGCACCTCTGGGACATTATGTCTCATTCCATCCACCAATGCCACGTCGCACCACAGACTGTCCAGGAGTTGACTGATGCCCTGATCCAGGTCTGGGAGGAGATCCCTCAGAAGAACATCCGTCATCTAATCAGGAGCATGCCCAGATATTGTAGGGAGTGCATACAGGCACGTGGAGGCCACACACACTACTGAGCCTCACTTTGAATTGTCTTGAGGAATTTCCACTGAAGTTGGATCAGCCTGTGATCTGATTTTTCAACTTTTATTATGAGCATGATTCTGAATCCAGACCTCATGGGATAATGATTTTGATATCCATTGATCATTCTTATGTTTTTTTGTTCTCAATGCATTCTACTATGTAATGAATAAAGATTTTCAACTGGAATATTTCAATCCAGTTCTAGGATGTGTTGTTTAAGTGTTCCCTTTATATTTTTGAGCAGTGTATATTCCAAAATACACCTAAACACAGCAACTGCTCACTTCAGTCAATGTTACCTGTAAGTTAAATGATTATGCAAGTTGTTAATCATTGTCCTCCTAAATAAAAACCATAAAAGCAAAAACATATTTTAAAATTTGGAATCCTAATATGAGTCACAAGAATTTTTTTGTGCCTTCCAACAACCATAAGAACTGTTGAAAAAAAAATGGTATAAAACCTTTATCTCTAAAAATCTCTAAAAACAGCAACAATTATGGGCAACTCCAGAGCAGAGCAGGACACACTTACATATTGCAACAGTTTGGGTTCAACAAAACCAGAATAAGGAACAGAAAATATGAGAGAAGACAGTGTAGATTACCATGACCATACTCGAACAGAGCTGTACTTCTGGATTTGCCTCAGTGGTCCCTAACTGAAAACCACATCCTTTTTCTGTAAGCAATTCTTTGAGGGGACTCTTATTTCTCCCCAAATTAGACTCTAGTTCCCGTTTATGAAAATAATTTCTCATAAAAGATTAAATTTAGACAAGCTCAGTCATGTACAGTAAATTCTGATCCCTGCTGGGATCAGGTTAAGGCACTGGTTCTGGCAGGTCAAAACACTAAATACTCAAAGTGCATGTATATATGTATAAATATATATATATATTAAACTCTGTTTTTACTTTATTTTAAGCTTACAACACTGCCAGAGCAAAACTGAAAGCTGGTATCAAGGAAGCAAAGTGAAGGCATCAGCAGAGACTGGAGAGAGACCTCAACACCAACAACAGCAAAGACATGTGGCAGGTGGTCAAAAGAGGCTACAAAAGCAGGAGCGCTCCCATCATGTGTGAGGCCACGTTACCAAACAAGCTTAACACATTTTATGCTCGCTTTGATCTCCTCAACAGAGAGTCCGCTATAAAGTCTACTCCGCCTCCAGAGGACCGGCCACTGTCAGTATCTACAGCAGATGTGAGGAAAGTCCTGCTGAAAGTGAATATGAATAAAGCTGCTGGGCCTGATAACATCCCTGGCCATGTACTAAAAACATGTGCCAACCAGCTGGTAGATGTTATTACTGACATTTTGAACATATCACTGTCACAGGAGAGTGTTCCCATTTGCTTCAAGACAGCCACCATCATCCCTGTGCCTAAAAAGTCTGCAGTGTCTGATCTAAGTGACTACCGCCATGTGGCATCCTGATGAAGTGCTTTGAGAAACTGGTTCTCCAGCACATAAGGAACAACATCCCTGCCAGTCTGGAAGGAGTAGACATGGTACAAATGCATTTATCACCAAGCATGTTATTCCTCTCTGTCTTAAATGTGGCTCACAGGGGCAGTTTGAAGACACGGTAAATGAATGATTAATCACTTTATTGATCATTTCATGAACAATATACTGACTTTGTTCCCTACAATTCGGTGTTTGTGATTTTTTGCAGTAAATTATTCATTTTAATAATTTACTGCAGAAAATAAGTTTATTATTATTCACAATAAACTTATTAAAAACTTATTTTTAATACTTTTATTACATAGTTTCCACACTTTGGACCACATAGGCTTTATATAAATTTTGGTTTGTCTGATCATCAAAAAAATGTGTCATATGTGTCATCTTAGATTTCCCCTAGTGAAAGTGTACTTTTGCCCCCAGGCCCTCCTTGACAGGGAGGACAGGAGGAACATACTCATAACTTGACTGCATGGTTCAGTAGTCTCAGTGCACAAATGATTGATTTCGAGAGGTAAATGGTGCCATACCCAGGCTATTGAGGGAATGATATGAGTAAAGACTTTTTCATTTCAAGAAATATACCACATCATCTTAAAATAACAATAAAGAACCTTGTTAAGGCTGCTTTGATTCTGAGGAATAAAAGTCAGAATTTAGTATTTGATTCAGATTGGTTAAGCTTACAGTACAACTGGTGTATAGAATATTGGCTGTGGCAAGACATTTGGAGGACTGATGTGGCAGCAAAAAATCCCTGTGTGATTCAACACAAAACCAGAGATTTAAATTGGGTTCAGGTTAGACTTGAAATAATCATTAAAACTGTTTTTTTATTTTTTATTTATCATTTGTTTCTATCATATATGGTTGTGAGGGCAAGGCAGAATACAAAAGAAAGAAAGTTGCTGTCATAATACCCCTGAATCAATTCCACCCATAACACACCTGTACACATCTTCTCAGTACTGATGCTTTTCACTAGCTCAGCGCAAAACAGGAAACTTCACTCTAGGCTTTAAAACCTGATATCTGATAATGACTTGATACTTTTGATGCCGGAATGGATGCAAAGTGGTTTTGTCATTTAGGCAACTGGGCAGGAAGTGATTGTTACCATGGAAACACTGGTTGACAGGTGTCAGTAATCAGTACAATGAAAACAAGGCTATAAGGTTCAAAAGGAAATAGCTCCTTATGCTTTTTTTAAGTCTGTCTTAATTTAATTGATTTACAGAAATCAATTTAACTTGTGTAGCCAGCCACAATTATAATGGCATAGTACTTCAAACAATCCTGATAAATCTGTGTCAGTCTCATAAAAAAGAAAAAAAAAACAGACAGAAAGTGTCTTGGCTTCATTTCCCCTCAATTTCAAGATAAGACGAAACCTACAGCTCTCTGTAAAGACTTTGTCTCGCTGCATAAGCAAGAGTAAGAGAGTAACAGAGAAAAAAAAGATATAAACACCAGCTGAAAAGTCATTTGTGTACCAACAAATGAAACCAGGCAGTAAATTCCAATTTCCCAACTTTCTGCATCAGAATAGAAAGGGTCAAACCTTCCAGTGACATAGTGCTCTGTGAAGAGCACACTGGAAAACTACCTGCTTAGATCAGCAAGATTTGAAGTCTTCTCAGTGTTCGGATCAAGTGTTGTGTTTGACAATCAGTTGCAGTAATCTGGTTTGTTTTATTTATCAAACATAATTTATTAGCAATTTAACTGATCTGCTACTGATAAGATGAGAACTGAAGAAGATGATTTGATTGAAAAAATGTTACTTCATGCAAATGATATAATTTGACCTGCAAAAAGCATGTTTCATTTACTCACATTTACAGTGTAATATTTATGATGATCAGTGCTTATTGTTGAGAGCGTAACGGAGAAAAATAATCTGTTGATTGGTATAAAATGATTTGCAGATAAATTATCTGTTGAAAAAAAACTGCAGTGTAAAGCATTATTTGGAGTCAAGTTAAGTCAAAATAAAAGATCTCTATGTTAACCGTTACTTTTCAGGGACATTATGATCAGCTATTGAAACCGGATGATTTATTGGTCTGCCTGAAGAAATAAAGACTTTGTGTGATACGTGATTATATATGAGAAATAATATTTCATTTTTATTTATCCATTAAAATTTGAAAGCTTTTTAGTAAAATCCGATAAACTAATTCAGTCAGAGTGATATAAGAAACTGTGTTCACAGTAGGATACTTTCTGTTTAATGGACTTAGCTTGTAGAGCCTACAGTAACAAGGTCTTAATTTGCACAGTAATGTAAGATGAAATGGTCGTGTCTGACAAATTTTACACTTCTGCAGCTGCATTTTTGGTGTTTTATACTTCATTCCATGTGAGCTAGGCACTTATAGGTGCATGGCGCAACAACTGGCTAACTCAATTTACCAGATGGGTTTCGATAAAACAAGACTTCTCTTAATATCCTCATGTTTCTCCCAGCAACTTCTTGCAACACTACGGACTTAAAACTACATGCAACTTAGGCTGTGAACATAAAACAGGTTGTTTAAAGGGGCTACGTAAAGATGGATGCATGACACATGCAGCAATGACATAGTACACATCACAACCACTTTTTGATGACTGTAAGGTTAAATGCAGCAAGAAGACTGCTTGCAAGTTCCAAACTTTTTTAAGAAAATGGGCTTTGCTACTGCTCTGTGATTAGGGGAATTAAACTTAAACTTAAACTTAAACTCATTACTTTGAAAAGAAAACTCCACAAGTTTTTTAGATATGAAAAAAGGCAAATGAAAACAATGTCTACACATATGAAATGTGTCCTCTTGTCTAAAGCTGTTTGCCACTAGAATGAACCGTAGAAGCATTTACATTATTTGCATTATGCTGGCATAATGAGGTAAGACATCACAGCATCAGAGGAACTTCTGTAGTGACTGTACTGCTGTTAAAACTGTTATGCCCACACAGTACCACCATTCCCTGCAGTCTGCAGTTTTTCACATGTTTGATGATCTGAGGGTTTCAGTATATTACCTGTATATTTCGGTTACTACATGAAAATGTTCCATCTTCCACAATGTCTTAAAACATCATTTTTTCTATGTGGAAACAAGTAAATCGTCATAGTTTGTTTCTTCATTTGGAGAGACTTTCAACCGCAAACTGCGCTGCACCAAAGATGTCACGTCTTTTTTCACTGGAACTGCCAGTATTTGTTATCTAATCTTGTCAACAATTGGGACTTTTGACTCATGAGATCCAGGAAAGCTGCTATGCTTTAATGCAATATCAACCGCAGCTGTCAATATTGAGAATATAATACGTCAAACACAAGTCTGCTGATAAGCAAACTGCAAATAAACTGAACCATAAGCAATCTGATCCCTTATTTTGCTGACGTTTATGTAAGTTAGCCCACAATGGGGCCAAAACAAGCAGAGTCTTCCAAAGTGAGAGAAGTCTGTGACAAACAGTATGTTTACAGTAAAACTGAAAGCAATGTATGTGGTGTGAAGGTGAAGGTGTCATCTCGAGCAGCACTTTTTGAATCTCTCAGTTCAGTGAGACCTCTCATCTTTTTCTCATCTCAGCTTTGGTTTTATGGCACATTTACTGGTATGGTTTAGTTTCACTACTCTTATCACTGTCAGCAGCACCAGCGTCTGTTTTCAGCTTTACAGCTCTCAGATAAAACTTTTAGCACACTGATTTACTTTAGTCAAACAGAGAAGCCTGACAAAGATCTTTTATATAATTTGGCTCCTGTTCCCATGTTCCCAGTACCTTTTGTTTTAAAGTTTAATGGAGTAGAAAGACACATGACATTGTTAAGCTACAATAAATGTTGTAAAAGCAGGTGCGACAGAAAATGCATTAGATCCATATGCATGATGTTTGAATTTAAAAAAACACGATGAAGAAACATGCTGTAAGAGTAAATGATAGTGTTTATTAATGTGGAAATTAAACAATTTATTTAACAGAATGATGGTGAGATGATTGATAATAATGTTAGTTGGCCACGGGGATTAAAGATGAAATGGTTGGGTTTTGAGGAAAGGGCTGCAGATAATGTAGCTGTAGTTCTTTTCAACATGTTCTGTTAGACTGCAGTCTGTGCTTGATAATCATTTTGATATTCCTGCCCCTCTACTCTCTGTTTCCCAAAGTTGTTTTCCACTGAGTTTTATCCCTACATGATAAATATCAAACCTGCCATCATACCTGTGTTTTTTGGTTGTTTTTTTTTTGTTGTTTGTTTTTTTTTTTTTTAATTATGTGTTTTGACAAATCATCTAATGATAAAGTGAGACAGAGCTATGGTGACTACACTTCATATACTAACAAGCTGTAATTTCTCACTTATTGCACTCAGAAACTATTGACATTGCTGATGATTCTGTTCCACTTAAACTTCTCTCATGTAATGCTGGTGAGCCTGCATTCACAATCCCAGTGCCAGGAACTGAACTGAACTCTCTTAAGTTACCTGCAATCATGATTAATGGTTGGTTACAGCATTGCTTTTCCTGCTATTATTTTCTACATACCTGTCCAGGGTGTTTCCCTTTGCCCAGCCAATGTCAGCTGGGATCATTTCTAGCCTCCCACAGCCCTGCAAAGAATAAGTGGTTAAAGAAAATTAACTAATGGATGTCTAATCTAATTCTTCAGTCTAATGGATGTGTATGTCAAATTGTCAGCTGTTAAAACATTTGAAGGAAAAGTTTGTTATTGTACATGTAACAAAACCAACAGCCATAGAGATGTCTCACAGCCTAAGCCCTCTTCCTGGATCTGATGTTTACTAAATCAGACTAACTGAATAATTTGTATTGACCTATAGATCCATACCTACACTGATTAAAATGGATTTTCACTTAGATTAAGCCAGCAACTGCTGTAGGCCTGGAGTCCCACAGGGTCCCTGATTGTCCTGTTACTTTGTTGTGTAATAATTTGTTTGTGGCTATTTGATTGATAACCTAATATGTACCTTAATTTATATGCTGCATGAAACATATCCTTAAACATGCATTTAGTTTTGTTTGTTTGTTTTTTTTATTTTTTTTATTTTTTTTTTCCTAAAAAGGGAAAGCAATAGGGCCTTTGCCCCCTTTAGGGGCTCGGGCTCTAAAAATGGGACAAACCAGAGATACCTGGTGAAAACCCAACCACGACAGCGGTCAGCATCATGAACTCACAAGGCCCTCCGTCCTTAGGTGAACGGCTGCCCTTACGAA
>JAQNCA010000027.1:4487566-4502783 GCA_029783725.1 Acanthurus tractus
CCCCCCCCCCCCCCCCCCCCCCCCCCCCCCCCCCCCCCCCCCCCCCCCCCCCCCCCCCCCCCCCCCCCCCCTGAGTTCAGTTGGACAAGCTGTAAATATAGAATCAATTTATTTTTCCCTTCAAAATTAATATGGTGAGTGTTTTAACCATGAGTTGCACCTTAATCAACAAACGAAAATCAACATATTTCGGAGTCATATTCCTGGCCACCTGGCAAATGTTACTCCCTTTAGTTCTAGACCAGTTTTGAACAAATTCTGAGGAAAACTTAATGTTCCACTAAGTTTACTGGTGCTAGGTTTTTCTTTGCCATTGGGTGCTCAGGTTTTGGTGTATGTTTATAATTTTGTTATTAGTTTTGCTTTGGGAACAGGGTCTTTGAGTATAGTGACAGTGAACAAAAAAAGTAAACATGTGGGATTTACACCCGAAGCAGTGGCCTAAAAGACAAAAACAAGGTTTGCAATACTGAATACAATTTTTGCTCTTATGTCATCCTGTGGACTGAGGATTCTAAGAAAATGAGGAAAATGCCGAAGTGACAAAAAGTGCTGTTCTCCCACTGGCCGCTTGATGCTGGCTCTGGGAGTGAGTTTAACAACATAGCCTCATATTTAAATGCGCAACTTAAAAAATAAGCCTGGTTTAAAAAAAGAAAAGAATAGAAAAAATAATAATATAATAATAATATCTCTTTAACTAATTTTTGTTTGACACAACCATTGAAATTGTTATATGACACCAGCTGCTAGCTGTTAGCTCGGCCTCTCAGAGCAATTGGTAGCATGTGTATCCTCCCCAGCTCCAATATGTCTGCACTTGTGGCTTTAAAAAACAAGATGATCAATTTTTTTTTTTTGTCTGTTTGTTGGTTTTTGTTTCGTTTCGTTCGACCATTAAAAAAAAGGATGTCGGTAAAACCTGACATCCATTGCACTTAGCTGTGTAAAATCCGGCCAAATGTTTGGAGATAAATGCTAGCAGCTGCAATAGCAAAGCACAAATTAGCTCACACAGTCACCTAAGCTAACCACAATTAGCATGTATTTCACTGAACATTGTTCAGAAATTAACTTTACAAACCAAAAAAACCCCACACATTAATGTTATTATTGGAAAACTTACATATTTAAACACCAGCAGTCAAACATATCCTGAATTTAAAAGAAAGAACAAAATGGTGCTGGATATAGAAGCTAGCGCCATATAGACTAGCCTACATTCATATCTACATAGCTAGCCTGTGATAAGATAAATGGTCTAATCAGATAAGTAAATTTAAAACATCTGTATGACTAAAGGTAAAGGGGTCACTATCAAATAAAGGCCTGAAAGACTGAAAAAACTGCTTGAGTTTGCATATCAAATTCCACACTGGTCTGCAACACCTTTTTGTAGTCTGTTTAGGCGGGCCTTGAATTAGAAAAAACAGTGTTTAGTGGTTGGATATAAGGTTACACTCAATGACCGACAACTCAGAAAAATGTGTGTGGGATGAAGTGTAAGGTAGAAGAAACAAAAGTTCAAAATGTGTATTCCTACATTGCTTTAAGCTGCTTTTGAAAAAGTCTGTATGCTGCCATAATAGAGCAACTCTGCTTAGAAATAATTATGCATAGAGCACCCTCTTCTGGTGGAGGTGGAGAATTACAAATATGTCCATTTCAATTATGTCAGCTGCTGTAAATGCAAATCTGAAGAAAACTTCTGACTAACATGTTTTTTATCATTGGAGACTCTATGATGTGAATTTAAGAAATGTCAGATTATTAAGTTTTTATTTATATATATATATATATATCTCGTTGTTAATTTTTTGTTTAGTTTTGCCCCCCGCAAAAAAAAACATAACTACTTTTTGTAGGTATCAGAAACAATATGCAATCATCAGTGTAAGATTCCCTCCATTTATTAATCATTCTTCATTTTTACAGAGACACTCCTTTGTTTTTTAACCTTTGTGAGAAGCCTCGATGTAATACATTCCACAGGGCCTAAACTTCACTGTAACCATTGAACAGTCCTTTGGAAAATCATTTAAAAAAAAATTAAAAACATTTTTCAAAAACATTCTCACTCTGAAGGCCTAATTATCCTACTTAGTCAAGTAAGGGAGTCTCAGGATTTCATGTACACAGTCTTAACTTCATAACTGAACTTTATAAACCTGTTACATGTTTGACAGGTCACCCCCACAAATTGTTGAATAAGCATCAAAACTGAATAGCTGCATATAAACTATATAAACTTGCTTCTCACTGAGCAACTACATTTACGCACAGGTACGAAGATAGTTATTTTGTCAATACTGTTGTACCCTTTATTTTCATGCAGGGTATTTACATGTAAAAGCCTAGTTTTATTTTGCTGTAAATTACTACAAACACCTTTACTGGTATTTCTACTGAATATTTTTGTCAACTTTTGACCTGCAAGACTCTGTCACAAATGGAATAAATGCCTCTCACTAAAAGGACCATTTCTGTCTTCTATGTAATTATTAGAACCAGAAGGAAGGCTTTATTGTTCGTTAACTCCACTTCATGTGTTTAGAAACCCTTGAATTCTGAGACACATTACAAAAGGCATGACCACAGAATACCCAGTGGTAACAACAGTACAAGATCACACACATACTGTCGTTAGCTTCAGTGTTGAGCATCCCAATGTGATAATAGATTTATGTTACCACAACACCACTGATTAAAAACTTGACACAGGAATATAGTTAGATTAGCTTTTTATTTGTCATTTTTGCAGAAATACCACAAAAAAAGAACAAAAATGGCAGTAACTACATGGTGATTGAAAGAACCATTCCAACTTGATTCTCTATAAATTTAAGCTATGCTAACTTTGTTACAATAGAATAATTTGTTAGAATTACTAAATTTAACAAAAAAAAGCTCAAGGAGGCGAGTTGTGTGCATAGCTTATAACCAACCTCCAGACAAAAATAAAAACAAAAAAACAAAACAAAACAGAACAAAAAAAGATTAGAGAACAAAAATGTATAAATAAATGCTCTAAAGGATTACTAACAGCTGTGGTGATGTAAACCCAAATTCAGATTATAAGAACAGTGGTTCATCCCCAAATGTGACAATTATGTGATTAATAAACATATAGCTGTAAAATACAAACAGGGTGGGTATTGTAAATTGGATTATTTTATATAATGAGTTGGATTTAACCAGCACAGTGTGGTGAAGATGAGAAATGACAAGCAGGAAAACTGCAGTTTCACTGAAAAAATAACATTCATGCCAACAATTTGAAAGGAAAAAGTCTTAAAAGCAGATTTTAATGGCCTAAACAAGGGAAAATATTTTGCCAGAAAGACTATTCTTATTTGTTTCTGATGCGACTAAACTAAGGCCAAATAAGCTGATTCAGTTGGTAATTATTACCATTGAACATTTGCCTGCAATTATTTGTGAGAAAAGACTGCTTTTCTCTCTTTGACATTATTTGAACTGTTTTTGTGGTTTTGGGCCGATGATCTGACAAAAGTCTGTCAGCCCAGACCTATAAAAGTTTTTAACAGTTCTGGAGTGAAGATTTCTTACATTTTCCATTTTATTAAATAAGTCATCAAGAAGATTACAGCCAGACTTAATAAACAAGGAAAATTACCATTGATTGCAGCTGATCAGTAATTGGCCGAAAAAAAAGTGTTTAGTGAAAGTAGAATGACCTGCATTTTCAGACTGACAGCTTTTTTATCCCCTTTTCTTAAAAACAGGGATCGAAAAAAAAGATTTGAAGACTCTGTACAAAATAAGCTCTTGTTCCGTCTATAAATGGACATGTTTGCTCATAAAACTAACCAAGAAAAAAGCATCGACCAGCCAGCTGGTTGCCAACATTACAGTTCTTCCTCTGTGTTTGTCAGAGTTATGGAAACTCATCCTTTTTTCTGCTTATTTGGAGTTTGTTTCACTAATGACAGCTGTAAACAAACCAGCAGAACTCCAAGTAAACATCCTTGTAAACACCAAAGGGCACGGACATACGCAAAATCTGACAGCAGACTGTTGCTCCACCAGGGGGCAACAAAGACTTGACTTTCACAGTCGTAGCCACGGCAGAAATCCCTCCTCATGGAGTTAACTCCCTCGTCAGCTGGACACAGTGAAACCAGAACAGTTTGTACCACAGAGCTAGTGTTTTCAGCTGACCTCACATTTTGTTTTAACTTGTGATTGTTGAGGAAAGAGAAGAACTAAATAACATACAATTAATCCATCATGGAGCTGGAGAAACAGTGCAGCTGAAGTGTACATGCAATGACTGTAGAGAGGGATTTCCAGAATGGCTACACTTGCAATTTACAACATGACACAGGAGATGACAAGATAAAAAAAACAAAAACACTAAAAATGTATAATTCCCTCCTCTCCATCATGAGCACTCTGTTGTCACATAGACTTTTCAGTGCTTTAGGGTCATTGGGGAGAAACTTGACAGGCACAAAGTGGTTTTACTGCATTTCCCTGATCAACAAGGAACAGAGACAACTTCAGACACGAAAAACAAAAGTGGTTCAGAGTCTCTGCATCTTCACTGCTGCTCAGTGATTTTCTTAACCCTTACTCACATTTAGCATTGGATGTGTTGCCTTTCACTGGACATTAATACACTTTAAATTTAAGACTCTTCTTTTGCAGTGCATGTATAAACTTCACAAGAAGTTTACTTTATAATGCTTTGCTTTTGGGTCATGGTTCTGAACATTTAAAGGTAGAAGCCTCTTCCATCCAAACCACATCACATTTATCTAAACATATTCTGTTTGCTTTCCATTTTAAGCAGTTTGCAGTTGGGAAAAAATTTGTCTTATTACTTCCATCAAGTTTGAAAGTACATTAAAAGTACACCTTCAAAACGTCAAGGTTACAATCGAAAAGTAACTATTAGAAATATTAAGATGGTGCAAGTTGGTGCAAATAAACATGCTGCATAAACATAACTACTTATGTTAGAGGAATAAATCAATTTATAATAAACTTGCTGGTTTGCTACTACAAGCAAACATTTAGGCTATAATCATCCACACATCCCCTATACAGTCTGGCCTGCAGCACAGCTGAGCCTCTGACCTCTCGTCACTAACAGCAGTTAGGAACAGTCTTTAAAATAGTGTCATCGATGACACACAAGATGGTCTCTGATGGCCTCTGAATCTCACTTGAGAAAGACTGTTTTGGCCAATATTGTACTTAAATATGTTTCCAAGTGAGCAGAGCTCATTCTTCAATCAGGTGTCTTTTAAGGCATCTTTTTTTGATTCACTTATTTAAATGGTGTGATACATGTGCAAGTTAATGTTCATATTTACTGTTCCATTTTATAAGAAGGTAAAGAAGATTTTAAAAAGTGTCAAATATGGTGTATAAATAATGAAGTGAAGAATTACCTTACTGGTATCGATTTTTGTTACTTTACCGTTTGGCTTAAAGATGCTTTATAGACTGTAGCTGAGCTCTGATCATGTGGTCTTAATACAGTGAAAATCTTCAGTGAAAATATCATATCAATGGTCACTGAAGTAAGAAACAACTATTAATAGCTATAGCTTGATTAAAGCTGTCCCTACGAAGACTCTGCTGCGCTGCATGCTAGTTTCTTTTAGCATAAACAAACTGATGACAGGCTCCATGCTAACACTTGCTAGTAGACATGATACCTGTGTCCCAATTCCATGTTAATATTGTAAGCAGGTCTGAAGTGTGTAGTAAGTTTTAACTGTTGAACGGAAAAATTAAGCAATCACAAAGGGAGAGAGAAAATGGAGGAGCTGTTAAAAGCTGGAAACAAAATAAGCTGGAGGAGGTAGAGAGACAACTAAAGAGAAATCTGGATAAACAAAAAAAAAAAACTGTAAATGTCAGTGGCATGAAGAACAGTAGCTTCAGTAAAGTCTTGTGAAGCAACTGCATGATTTCCTGTTGGTAAAAAGCTGGAAAGCATGTTGATATTTTTGCTTTCTACCTGCTAAAACATTAAGAGAGCTAATAGTGCATAGAGCATCTGCATGCATTTACTTCTTATTATGGAAAAGGGACGCAGAGTATCAAGTGCAACAGTCTATGAGCATCATCTGACAGACAAAAATAAAAACATAAGTGTCAACAATATGTTTCCTTCCTCCTTTGGAAATTGTTTGTCATCCTCTACCAGCAGAGTTAACATGAAGCATCAGTTGTTCCAGTAAACTGGGGGTATATGGATGATTCTGGTGGCTGTACTTTTAATAACTTTTAACAGGTAAAATCACTGTTCAGTGGGAGTTTGTGAAATCTCTGGATTTCTTTAGAACAAAATTTTGTTACTGCAACACAGAAGCAGGAAAACACATCCCATGGCCATCTCAAAAATGTTTGGGGCCTTGATGCTTTGACTCTGAGTCCCTCTCAACATCACACACACAAAAAAAAATAGCTGAGCGCAGCGTTGACAAGCAAACTGACACAAACTTCACATAAAGTGCAAACTGACGAGGTTTTCCTCTCAAGGCATCAGACCGGCTGAAGCTCCGGGAAACTCAGACGAGACAATCTGCAGGTCAACATGTTGCTGCTCCTGGTCGTCTCAGTTTAATGGCTCTCAATCACCACGGGCTCGTACCCGCTTGCAGACACCCTGTATGAAACCAAACAGCATTTATTTACTAACAAGCTGTAACCTCAGTCTTATATTTACTGCCACTTCGACCACCAACCTTTTTCTCTCCTCTGCTCATGTTCACTACTTGTAGCTAATTGCTACATTAAATTTGGCCTTTGATTCATATTGTCATGGATGGAAAAATGTCAGGACCTTTTCATCCTGGCAAAGATAAAACAACACTGACAAGCAGCTCTGATGAGTCTTAGTCATGTGTAAGGTAGAAATGTTGGGCTACTTTTTAGCTTTTAAATAAAATACCTTATTACTTTATTCATGTGAAGTCCTAAGTGGACTGAAAACAGGCCTCACACACACCTTATCCTGTTGTGAGTAAAACTTGTTTTGAAATAATTAACTTGCTATACCAAACAAGGTTTACTGCAAAATATTTTTCTATTTAAACAAACAGTCCAACAAAACCCAGATTTAGTTTTGTCTCAAGCAAAATATTAGCCCCAAAACTCATCTACCATTAAAATATTGAATAAATTAAAAACTATCTACTAAAAATGCCCAGTAACAAATGTAAATTTGACCAAAAATGTGATGCTAACTGTCACCACTTTGTTTAAAATTATATGATCTTGACACTTTTTGTTCATAAAATGGCTTCAGTGCCATGAACTGGGATTAATTCTGAATTCAGAAACGTGTCCATGACCAAAACTCCAATCTGCAGACGGTTAAGAGAAAGTGACTTAATGAAAAGAGGAAGACAGAGCGACACTCAGACAGTAGATATGAGTAGTGTCATAAGAAAAGGAGGAAGTGATAGAGAAACAGGAAGTCAGAGTCAGGTTCCTCACCTGTTTCCAAGAGTGATGCCGCTGAGTGCTGTGGTTCCATCTCTGCTGACAAACAGGCGCAGGTTGCTGTCTGAGAGCCAGAAACACAAAAACCAGGTTAGCAGCCGCTGATGGAAACCAGACGACATCTACACGCAGAAAATAATAGGTGACAAGACACAGAGCTGGAAAAACTGAGAAGAGCTCTGACCAGAGATGGTGCAGTCAAAAATGTGTTGACCCCCTTTTAGACATCAATTATATGCTGCTACATTAACTATAAATGATTCACGTGCAGAAAATCACCGAACAAAGAAGAGTCTTCTTCTCACACCAACAGTATCATCACTACTGACTCAAGGTTCAGACAACACGACACATAAACCACTACGAACTTGTTCCTCTAAAACAACAAATCATGCAACACCATAGTCTTCAGTTTTTGCTGATCCAGGGCATGTCTATGCTAAGCTGGCAAGTAGCTTTTTTATTAGCAAATACAGTGTGAACAAACTAACTGTGAATTCCTCTAATAATGTTATTAATAGCTGAAATGAGCTTAGCAGCATGAGGTTTTGTGTGTTTGTTACCTTGGAAACATTAAGAGAAACACAACAGAGAAAATCCAGAGACCATAACAATGATGATCTCAACTTTACTTTAAGTCTTTACTCGAAGAAATAGAACTCTTTCACATTAAAGGTCAAGTATGCAGGATTTAGTAGCATTTAGTGGTAAAGTTGCAGATTGCAAATTCACAACAAATGCAAACGGCCAACTTCAGCTCAAAAGTTTGGTTTGTTCACTCTGGGCTTTTGTAAAAACATGGCGGTGGAAAATGGCAGACTCTGTGGACGCAGACACACTCCCTCTGTAGATACGAAAGGCTTAAACCATGATACTTTTTTGTAGTGCTATGGAGCTTTTGTTACCCATAAGACACACCACACATAAATGATACACATGGCAGATCACTATATCATTTCATTGCTCTGCATGGATTTACACTCCCACTGTACCTTCAGTGTTGTTAATATCTGCAAAGTTTTGGCTTTGGACAATCTTCTCCACAATATCGTCAGCATCCATGCGAGTGTCGTTCACCCAAGATGGCTGACTCTCCACAGAGTCCTGCTTCCTCCTGAAAAGACAATAAAGTAACAATAACTGAAGAGGGTCGTGCTTGTCTTATTTCTGAGTTGATCTTGTGTCAATTTGAAGCAGCTTAAAAGTACGTTTTGACAAATCCAGATGACCAGCGCACTGTCAAAACTGAAGTAATCTGTCTACCTGAGTGGCCTGTTTTGGGGTAGGACAGGCCGTGGGGGTCGAGGGGGTCTTTCAGGACGTCCAGCATCCTTGTCGCCCTCTGTAGGTGTGTCAGCAGTGAGGCCCAAGCCCCCAGAGGTACTGCTTCCTGTCGAGGTGTTCCTGCGATGTGTGAGGTCTGACAGGCTGGAGGAACAGGAGTGCTCAGTGCTGTAGCCTTCAGGGACACGAGGGCCATCAGGGGAGAAATTACAAGATAATAATTGTATTAACAATCAGAGGGACAGTTATGTGCCAGAATGAAGGTGAAAAGTACATTGACTTCAAAAGACGTGTACAAGCTGGCTGAAGTAAATCAGTAAATGTTTTTGAGTCTATGTCAACCACAACTTAGACCAGAGGCAAGAAGCTAGATACATAACCTCTAGAGACATGCATCAGTATTTTTTCCCATTATTGCTGTCACAATTCTTTGGCATCAGTTTTCCCTGTAGACACTTTCTACCCAAACTTTCTATGGCAAGACATTTTTTTTTTTTAATGTATTAGGTTCATCTTTATCCAGTCTGCTGCAGAAAACATCTTTTTCATAAAACTGACGAGTGGTTGTCATCTTTAACACTGCAGAGATGCTCAAACAAATGATGTGGGTGTGAACTGCACTGCCCTTTTGTTTATGATTCGCTGCTAATCATAAATTTAAATGAGACATTGTTCATTTGGTTCACTTTCAAAAAAATATTGCCAGTTACTTGCGAGTGAAATGTGGAATTGGGCAACACTAGCTGTCACCAAAAAGAGGACAGTGTTTCTGATAAAATCTCTGATAGCAGCAAAATGAGAAACTCTTTTTTGACAGTAATGAATTCTTCTGGAGAACAACTGCTTATACACTTATTTAAGAAAAAGAAAATATTTAGTTTATATTTTTCTTGTTACCAATTTACAAAGTTCTTACGAGTAACTTCCTTAAAAACCTGGAAATTACAGTAAACTTTTCTAAGTAAAGCTTTTTAGTCTTTTTTTTTTGGATAGTAAAAAGACAACACACTGCATCTTACCTGAGATTTTGCTTTGCTGGCTGGCGTAGCTGGAGTTTCGGGAGTGACCAGACTGGAAGACCTCTGCAGGAGCGGGTGGGTTCACCTCTGATTCTTCAAGGAGACCTAAAGGCACCACAACTGTTACCACCTCATATTTTTTTTAAATTCCTCAGAAACTTAACCATCTTTGTTAAATGTCACAGTAAAGATGGAGAACTTAGTGATGGCAGCCATCTCTGACCCACAGGAGCTGAAACTTACAACCATGTACTGTGTGTTCCTGTGAAGTCACAGTTGGCAGGTTTTCACTTCAACCAGTCGCTTAAAGTAGCTGACTTTGTAGACCCACTTTGTTTGTAATGAAACCTTTAATACTCTTTGACATTTAAAGCTCATGGCTGAGAGCTGGCACTTAAACTGCTGTGGAAAAAGGTGTTTTGGACAGATTCCTGAACAGCCTCAGCCTTTTGAAGTTGTTTTCCAAGTTGGAATAAGAACAGGTTCGATTTTTCAATTTAATTCAAACTGAACACAGCACAAACATTGCTAGTTAGTTTTCCATGCAAGGAAATATATCTCAAATTTCTTTTAGAACTTCTTCCAGGGAGCTTTGGCTCAGAATAAAACACATCTGGATTGAGATGGGTTGGACAAAGATATAAGAGAGAAGAGTTCAGGTTTGAAACCTCTTTAGCTCATTATTGATGCTTATCTTAAACTAATTTCTTTTTCACATCATTTCTCACGCATACAGGTTAACTGATATGAAAAGCTTTAGGGGAAACAGGTTTGAAAGTTTTACAGCTGCTCAGTTGTTGTGAGCTTCATTTGGTTTATTTTTGAGTCTAGGACAATTACTGGACTTTATTTGATCTTTTCTAAGTCGAAACTTTGTCTCAAATCCCTGTTGAATTTCACCATAACAGGAAAAAGGACTGAAAAAAAAATTGTATTTAATCTTTGCATGCCCTTCACAGTTTAACCTGGTCATACCTTGGGTCTGTGCACCTGAAGGGAGCCCCATCCCTCAGTAATTTGCCAATTTTGAACCATATCTAAAATGTAATGTTCTTTTTCCAGGAAAAATCATACTAAAAGAGCACTTTCTGGTTTTTACTGAAGTCCAAATCTCTCTGCCGAGACATGAGTCTTACCTGAGCTGATGATGGAGGGTCGATGCTTGGCAGCTCGGCCCAGAGAAACCCCTCCAGCTGGCCCGGGCTCAGCTGTTCCCTCTCCCTTGCAGTCCAGCTGCAGGGTGTGTTCTCGTCCAGGGACAGAGATGGACTTAGCTATGCTGGGAGGCCTGCAGGAAAAAAAAACACTGCACTTATCAGTCTGGAACAGATTAAACTAGCACAAAGCTGCAGTTCTGCTTAGCTTGGCAAGCTCAGATAGCATTCGTTTTATTGACAGTGGGGGAACTGAGTCACTGCTGCAACAAAGGACAGAGAGCAAAACAAAAAGGGTTTTTAGAATCCAGTTAAAAGGTTAAATATGTGCAGAAAATACCAAGATGCACAATAATACCTATAGATTCACATAACTCAGAACTCCATTAACACTTACCCTGACTTGTTTTGCAAACAAGTTCACATATTTTGAACAAATAATAAAATTTTACCTTGAATTAGAACTAGTCAGATGTGTTATTTTCTCAGAGTTTTAGTAAACAGTGTATTGCATTTTTAGTCCATAAAGAAATCTTACATCTTCCGAGTACATTTTGGAAATTCTATTTTGCAGAAGTCATATGCTTTTGTCTTTTCATAATATGTCATTTCAGCCACCAAAGTCTCTCAATTAAAACAGTGAAAACAAAAGATGGAGTTTGATGACATTGTGAAGTAGCATGAGATCATGGGATTTGTGTATTTCTTATCTTAACAGCCATCACTGCAGATGAAAGTCTATCTGACTGACTCAGGCAGAAATGTTTAGACTCTTTGCTGACCTTCCTCACTCTCTGACCTGAGAGTATGAGTTTAGCAACAACATCGAACGCACTGTTGCTTCTTACTTTGAATAAAATTACAGACTTCTCTGAGTTTAAACATTGTTTGAAACATTCGGGATTTGTGAGTACATAACTCAACCAAATAAAGAAAGATATAGTTAGATATAGACATATAGAGAGGGAAATGTTATATATTAAAAGTTTTAATGGAAAACATATCAGTCCAAGGTGAATTAAGATCAGGTCAGATGTTAAAAAAAATATTTCCACCTTTATATTTAGACCAGTAAGGCTGATGTGATGGAGCCTATGGAATCAATCACACAACCAATTTTTTTACCTATATTTAGGAATTATTTGCATGTTGCAATTTGAACTACTCACGTTTTAAAACACGGATCTCCAGACAGGAGGGTCATCCCGATGATCACCTTTAAAAAAATAAAAAAAGAACTATTATCACACTGTTTTCACAAAGATGTAAAGCAAAGATGTTCATGGCAGTAACAGGTAAAAGTGTCTGTTTCACTGCCATATCAAGAAACGCCCTTCCCATCATTCCATTTTCACACTTATCTCTGATCAAACATTAACAAAATGATTCATTTTTTTTCCATAGAAGGGAAATTGCCTTTTTCCTTTTTAGCTCATGTCTTTTCCCTTCCTGAACACCTGATAGCATTCCTGCACAGCAGATAATCATCATACTGGTTAAACAGTCTTTTTTTGTCCTTATCACAGGGGAAAATAAAACCCTGAGCATTATTAGCAACCAGCATAGTTCATTAAATTAAAAACTACCTAAAAACAAAAACAGAGTCATGTGGATGAGCGTGTCTCCATAAATATTCTGTTTGATGATTCTGCAAAAATGAAAATGAACTGGAGAAGTTGGCCGTAAGTTCATTTAAGTATTAGTTGCACACAAAAACACAGCATGGAGATTTCCATTGAAATAAGATGACAAATCTGCTCGTGACTGTCTTGGCTCTTCATTTCACAAAGCAGTTTGCATGGATGATCTCTGGGTGGCGCTGCAGAGTTCTCAACTCCTCAGTGAGTCAAACTGAAGTTCTTTTGACCACAGAGACATTTAACTGATCCAGCTGCAAGTTTAATTACCAGCTCTGCATACAGAACTCATGAACAAATGCTGATTTTTGTGATGCAACAACAATTATTTTTATTAGCAGTCGATCTGTATGTTATTTTTTTTCAATCAAATTTACAATTCTCTGGTCTACTAAATGTCAGAGTGAAAAAAGCCTTAACTTTTTGAAACTTGGAGGGGGACTGTAAATATTATCCCTTGTCAAGCTAACAGACCAAAACCAAAATATATTGACTTAATTAATTCATAAGATGCTTTTTTGCTTGAAAAATGACAAATAACTGATTGAGATGCATTATCTGAATACTTAACAGACTAATCTCTCTATGTCAGGGTGATTTCTAAACAAAATATCTTTCAAACGCTGCATCTTGCATTGAATTTGTGTACAAATGATCTCTGACTGAAACAAACAAATGTGTCAAAACTAACAGGAGGGCAAGAGACAATGATAAGCTGTCTGTTACGAGACATGACATGTCACTTCACGATGGTTAACTGAATATTTTAGAGTTGAGGTTTGTGTGTCAGACAAAACAAGACATTTGTTGGGTCAATTTTCACCATTTTTTAAACCTTTTAGAAAGCAAGTATAGGAAACTACTCTGCAGATTATTAACTAATACAAATGCTAGGATTAGCAGATCTATTTACATTTACAGTTTTCAGTTAAAAGTTGCTTAAAAACAGAGAAAAATTCAAAGTAAAATGGCTTAAAATTAAAATCAAGCACTGATGATTAATCAGTATTGATTAAACAGCCTACTATTTTCTCCATTAATTACTTTTTAAACAAATATTTAATATTTATATTAATACAACATTAAAATAAATTTAGCCTTGCATGACCAACAGTGCAAACTCTGAATATACGGTGATGCAATTACATATCAACAGCTGATCCTTTACCTCCAGACTGACATTTAACAACTTGTCTTTGCTATAGATGAAACTTCAGGACCAAAAAATATTCTCATTTTGACAGAAAAGTGCATTGAAACAAAGGTCCCTCATCAGTTTTGCATGAAAAACAGGTTGACTGATCCTCTGATCTTTCCACTCTGGCTGCTTCTGACTCAATTTTTAGAGTGGAAGCAATCAATGAAAAGGTCAAAGTGTCAAAGTTAATGATCAAGCTTGCTTCAGGCATTGAAACAAACTAAATTTAAGACAGATTTTATATTTTTGTCCATACAACAAGTGCACAGGGTTTTTACAAGAAAATTGTTCCCATGAATCCCTCCTTTTTATGCTGTTCACACTGACCAACAGACTTAAATGTTTTTTCTCTCTTTTCACATCAGTTTTCTCTCTCTCCCCTTTGGCCCGTCTGTCCTTGCCTTCAGTATGGAGTTGTCCTGCCGGGTGTTCTTGGTGTCATAACCCTCCAGCAGACAGCAGCGCACAGTGGAGCCAGAACCCGCAAACTCCGCCATGTTGAGGTCTGTGAAGCCCAGCTGAGGGCGAAGAAGAGCAGACAAGTTCATTCTGGATTCACTGACGGAGGGGTTCACTAGCCTTTATTTTTGGCATGTGCTTACAAAGGAGACACCCATCATTTAGCACAACATGCAATTTCACATTGTTCAGGTCACGAGCTTTTAAGTTTTACTGTATGATAGGGTGCAACGAACACAGGTCAATCTTCAGAGACATCAAACCAGAACTAGTGTGAGTTTAAAGTGGATGAAAGCAAAAAGCTTGCGAAGGTAGGTTTTAACAACTAGACTTTACATTTTAGCGAGATAACATGTGGATAGTTAATATGTGATAATGTGGTGGTTAAATTTGTTAGAGTCTCTGTAACCTCAATTAATTAAACCAAAACCTGGAGGGAACAAGACTTAATTCAGTGTTCCATTGGGCAGGACTCCCAAGAGTCTGTGGCACCCAGGTTTTACCAGTTCTATGGTTTATAGGTGAGAAGAAAATAAACGCTTATAAACTCAGGTCCTTTTGCTCATCTACTGCATCAAATTCTGTATCAGTGTACATTTGATGTCCTTACCCTCCTCATAGAGGATGAGATCAGCAACTGTATATACAGTGACAGGGATGGTAAATGAGTTTTATTGCCACTGTTATACCACTGTTTTTGTTCAGAAAGTTCCACCCAACAAATGTAGAAAGACACTGGACACCACACAACCATCACACCCCAGGAGCTTCTGAAATGCCAGCACGCTTTCTGATAGAGACGTTTGGTAAAGTGTTAAAAGAGCAAAGCTGGTAAATAGAAATGTCTTTGTTTCAGCAGTATCGCATTTATTAATAAAATATATAAATATAAAAAATATGAATATATAATCTGATGTGACACTCAGGTATAGGCCACAGAGACCATTAGACATTCTGCAGACTGCTGAAGTGATTCTGTGA
>JAQNCA010000027.1:4520929-4537651 GCA_029783725.1 Acanthurus tractus
AAAACTGTAGCTCTGCTCACTGACGTTTCAGTAAACAATGAGATGATGAGAAATTCCCAGTTGGTTCTTTCTTCACTGATGAAAGTAAAGAAAGTGGAAATATCCACTGATGTAAAAACAGACAGAGATAATCACGATCTGTGAGTGTTTGCGTCCCTTCAAGACCCTCACACACTGTCACACTCAGCACAAGGCTGAGGCTACGTGACAACTGGGAGGTCGAGCCTAAACTACAAAGGTGTTGATCTCTTTTTACTGAGGATGCAGAGAAAACATTCACCTACATGTTCATCAGTCAGTTCGACCTGTTTGAACCACTCAAAAGTCCCAATACAACCAAGAAAAACATCTGATTGAGGCTGTGACATCTTTTAACTGCTTCCTCCCTCCTGTTTTACACCACACACACTCAGACAAGCAAATGTGGGGCAACATTTATTCAACGGAGCACCAGTTTAGAAGCCAGACCGGGGAAAGTCAGGTCCATCCTTTCATCTGAAAAATAGGTTGCAATAGGTGCAAACCCTCTCTGCCAATAAAACACGTCACCGGCTAACAACATAACTCCTCTCATTGTTTTACGAGCTGAAGTAAGTTTAGTAGGTCAGACAGAGACAGAAAGGAAGAGCAGCAAGGTAATCTTGTTAAGCTCATGTAGGACACAGTGAGCATCCACAGGCTCTTGTGACACTCGTGCCACTGTCATGGGAACGGAAAAACAAAAAAGCTAAAAACAAGCTCCACTTTCATCGTCCATGAATGAGGCTGAAACATGACACATTAACTTGTAATGAAAGAGTACAGGCTGTGTGTAACATTTGGGAAATTGTGTTACAGGTTTTTTTCTTAAGTCTTGCATCAAACTGGCTTCTGTTTGAGGAGATTAATAGAGATGTTTGAATACTATTTTTGTCCCAGCACAGAATTCTGATCCAATTCCAGTGTTAAAAAAAACCCCATCTATTTTTATTATTATTTTAAACTGCTTTAAGCTAATAAACCTGTATCTGTGTGTTTAACGATTCAAAACATACTTGCTGTTTATTTAGTACTGGCATTGAATTATTGAGTACAGGCAACTTTGGCAGCAAAATAATCTGTTATGGTGCATACAGGCGTACAGGATGCTGCTGGGCAGTAGCAGGGTCCCTTTGAATAAATTTCAAATCACCATAGACCTATGTACTTGCTAATACCTGATGTAGTATTTTAAACAGTGTTGAAGGTGGACATCAATTGTGATATCAACAGTGGAACAACTCCACACATTGATCAATGGATTAATATATTATATATATATATATATACACACACGTATCGCATCCCATCTTTACCCTTTAACAAGTGTAAAAAACTGGAGGAAACATCTGAAAAGACCTTCAAGGCCACATAATCTCATCTAGTGAATCCAAGACAAAGATGAGAAAAAAAGATGAAAGTTATTGATGTTATCAAGCCACTGAGAGGAAATATGGAGGGTTTTGTTTTTACTAGTTGTTGTTTTTACTATTAAATGAGGAAATGAAAAGCCCAGACACCAAATAAAAGCCATCTTCACATCTTTGTGTCATATGATCAGACTCCACAGAGGGAAAAAAACAGCTGAGTTTTGCAGTGAGGGGTTAATTTAGGAGGTTTAGAGCTGGTAGACAATATAATTTAAACCAGTGTGAGCTGGTTTCTAAGGTTATGTTGTGTTTAGTCTGGTTGTCCAGTTGAAGTGCCAGCACAGAAACACAGAGAGGCCACTTAACATGGCAACACCCTACGTTTAAATGTGACTCAGAGAAAACCAGTGTTTTATCAGCCTGAGCTGAGCTGCAAAGACCTGGAGTGATGCACTCCTGACAGAAACAGCTTCAAATCCTACTGAAATAACAAGGATTACAGAGAAAATTCTACAAAAAAGCAACTGCAAAGCATTTAGTCAGTCTGGCTTTTTTGATACTAAAGAGACAAAACAAATTGAGACCCATTAGAAATCTTACAGAGTCACTGCAAAATCACTATATATGACATGCAAGCCACAAGTAGTGCAAATATTAAGATAAAGCAGCATCACAGAGGTTGAATCTTTGCACATATCAAAGTCATGAAATAACTTAACAGCTCCGTAAATAATCTACAGATTGAATTAAAGTGACTTTACTAAAGGAAAAGTGTTTTCTGAGTTGAACTTAATTGTTCCAAAAGTCTTGAGATTGCCTCTTTGATAAGTTTTGCATGTACAAACCGGTGTTTCATTGTATTTCAGTGTGATTTGCCGTGTTTTTACCTGGTAGAAGTAGCAACAAAGTCTCCATCCAGCAGGCGCAGCTTGCAGAACAACACTCCGTTGACAAAAGGCACAGCGGTCAGCTCTTCTAGCGTCAGATGGGTCTGAAACTTGAATTTCTTCTTTTTCACGAAGAAAGCCATTTTTTTGTATCTTCACTCGCATAAAACAGTACTTAAGCTGGCAAAAAAAATGTTTTTGAACTAGCTACCCTAAACGAAATGTTTCTACTACTGTTGATGTCTCAGTCTGTGTTTTCATGGGAACTCCGCTTCTTCAGACATGATTCAGCACAGAAATCTGAAAACAAATCAAGTCTTTCCGTTAATAACCAGGATTGATTCATAAAAAGATGAGTTTGAAATGTACAAATGTAAGAGGACTTACCTGCACACATTTCTGATACTACGAGTTTCATCAGCGACATCCAACGACATCAAATGACAGAAAGAAAGACGTTTCATCTCGTTTCTTTTGGTTCAGAGGAGGAACTTTGAGCCAATGCTATCAGGCTGTTTGAGAGGACATCGTCTAACTTCCGGTTATCACTTTTCGAAATAAAAGTTAAACTCTATATAGACAATTGAAGTCCTAATTTTAATATACAGGTTATCAATGGTGGAGAGAAATTATGTACAATGTTTTCAGGATCGGACTGAGGTTCAGTTTTTAAAGATGAAGTATTTCCATTTTATGTGACATAATGCATTTTCTGCACTTATATCAGCCTTTTTTACTTATCTAACCAATCTTAATTCCTTTTCAACAATGAAATATCCCGGATGTGCCTTTATAAATTAAATGAGGAATTTATAAACTAAAAGGTAGTGTTCAATAAGATATTTCCCTCTAGAATTGATGTTGACTCATGTAGAGGGTGCAAAATATTTTAAGTTTAAAGTAAGGAGGAATGTATTTTGACTACAGTTGAAAATTAGTTTACATTGATTTGGCTCTGTTGTCTTAAATTATAAGTAAAATAAATCATTTAATTTCTGGTCTAATACTAGCTAACCCTTGTTAACTTGACGGATATTTTTGGACCCTTATCCACTGGTAGTCAGACTACAGCCTGAGTGGTGAAACAGCGCCCCCGTGTGGCGATAGTCTAGCTTCTACACTCCCCCCAATGAAACACACAACGACTAAATAATTTGTTTGCTCTTGTGACTTTTTATTTATTTCGGTGCATATCTCATATTGACAAGAAACAGCTTTAACTTGTATTTTCAAAGGCATATAAAAATAAAACAATAAAAATAAACAGGACTTTAAACCTTGTTAATGCTGTGACTGTTTATCATTATTTGGCGTGTCTCCTCTTTTATTATAGACATAACGTAACAACCGAGCTGCTTCGTGAAGACTTAATCACACAAAAAGGGCTGGTTGAGTTTGCTCCAGTCTATAGTTTGTTTAGGGCATGTCCCTGCAGTTAATGGATCAATACATTACATGGTATAACCTTAGAAGTAAACATTATCTTTAAAATTCGTCCTTATATTATTATTGTTGTTTTTGTTGTTAATAAAAATAATCATCATCATCATCATCATAGTAATAATATTTTCTAAAAGCATCCGCGGCACTGTCCTGTTATTCTTACTACTTTATGGAACTGTACACGTGCCTTTATTTATAAATCTGTTATTTCCACCATGTGTCAGGGCAATCACTCTATCTCTAAAGAATTAAAATTACAATATATTAAAAAGAATCACTGACAAATATTTATTAAATATATAATTTACCTGCTATTATCTTTACAAGTAGTAGAGTATTTGATGCTTGATATGAGGATTTTTTTATTTTCACAAGGGGGAGAAATAGTGTATCTCAAATACAGTAATTAACTATTACATTGTTTAGATGTGAAAGAATTTAATTCTTATGTCCAGCCAACAGAGAGCAGCAAAGTACCAAAGTACTAAAGGAGAGGCAGAGAGGCTCTGTCTATCTAAAAATAAAATAGTTTGGTGGAAGATTTTTACAGCACAGTTTTTTTGCATTGTCACATAGGCTTGCAGAGCTGTGTTTTGCCTATTGTCTCAGTTTAGTGTATGCACTATGAAGTCAGTGACAGTACATAGAAATTAACGCACAGTATCAATTGAAATACAAAAAGGGAAAGGTTTAAGAAAATTCTAGGTTTAAGAAGAATCTAATGAAAATGGAAAAGAGATAAATTGAGCACTTGTGAGTACAATCAAAATATCAGCTCAGCTCTACTCTCTATTATTTATTAGTGTATTTTTATTGTATTTTTTAATGTGTCACAACATGCTTTATAATTCTTGTGCTGATATGATGCTGATTGTTTCTCATTTCTCAAAAATGGTTGGATCAGGTTGGGTGTTATTGAAAACATGGATACTTTGGCCTAAATATCTGTCCATCTTTGGTTTACTGCATTGCTTTTGTTGAAAAGCTTTTATTGTAGGTTGTTGTGATAAGACACATCCTATTACCTAACTGTCCTCAAAACGTCAGTATCAGTAAAACCACTAACAACACTATAACATTAAAAACACTATAATCTGACCGTAAAGCCTGTCCATCTCCTGAGGAAGACAACAACAGCGTTACAATCAGATCCCCCTGAGAGTCACTGATGGCAGTACCCTCCCTCACCTCTCACCTGTATTTGTCTGAAGCTGCAGGTTAAAGTGCTGCCAGACCCTATTTGTCAGAGACAGACGTGCATCTGTCATAAAGGTTATCATTCACCTCCTGCTGTGTGACGCAGGTGATTCAGCAGAGGGTGAAAACAACAGCAGCTGCACCAACATGTTTTTTGCAGGTTCAGAAAACAAAGTTGTTGAGATTAGATTTGACTGTATTCTTTCTTCTTTCTGAATTCTTTAGTTTGGATGTAATGTAGTTACATAAATGGGATTGATGCTGCAAAATAAACTGCATAACCAAAAGTGTGTGGACACCAAACATTACAGATATATATGTGATGACTGATCATGTAATACTTTAAGCATTACACTGCTGCTTTAACAGTCTCCACTCCTCTGGTTTCATCCCTCCACCAACTTTTTAAACCTGTCAGAATTCGTTCCCAGTGAGGTCCAACACCGCAGATCTTGGGCATCCTTTGGCGTGATGTTGGGTGTTATGGTCTTACTCACAGTTGGTGTTCCAGTTCATCCAAGAGGTGTTGGATTGGAGTCAAGTTCTTCCACACCAAACTGGGAAAACCTTTTATAGTTACATAAAACTGCATACTAAATAAAACGGATGACCTTACTGACCTCTCATCAAATCAATTAAGAACACAGGAGAGTTATTTCAACAAATAAAGGACTTGACAAAGGACAAAAGAAATTGCGATGAAACATTAAAGCAAAAAATTATAAATTAAGTGTGATAGCCTCCTTTTTTCATAAAGACAGTCTTTTGAGATTTTGACAGTGTGGACTTTGGCCTTTAAGGAAATATTGACCATGTTTGGCTTCCATTAATTAAGATGAAGATGGTCAAACCTGTCTGGTCTCACAAGAATAAATGTAAGAATATCTGATTAACACAGCTTTGCTCAGACTGATGGTCAAGCCACATGCAGAGGAGTGTGTGTGTTGTGTAAACCCAGAAGGGACCAGCTGACAGCCTCAGGGATTCAGCTGGTAGCTCTTGGCTTTCCTTCAGAGCCTTTTTTGGCTCTCATCCTTTGTCCCAGTTTATTTCTACAGTCTTCATCCCTCCAGCCTGTTGCCTCAGGGTGGATTTTAAGAAGAGAACAGGCTCAGATCTAACTGCTGCACAGTCAGCGGCCAACAAAATTATGCAACACTGTCAACAGCAGAGCAAATAACATACAAGGAAAGAAAACAAAAAACCACAGTGATGATATGTGTTGCAGAGAGAAAACAGAACTGTATTAGCTGCTCAAAACTTCATAGAAAAAGACTTATAAGCTAAAACCAGACATGTAGAAGGTGTTAAGCTTGTGAGCCAGAGGCAGAAATAAAGTGAAGGAATGATGGGAGAGTTTTTTTCACTCACTTTTGATGAAAATTGAAATTGTTTCTCTGTTACATGTTTAATTTTGTTTTTGCTTGTCATTTTTACATTTCTTTTTTCTGATACATGTAAAATTTTTTATTGCTAGATGAGTCTGTTATGATGTGTCTTGTCTTGCATTTTGAGTATGTTTCTGTTAAAGCATAAGCATAAAGCATTCATGATTCAAGTTTTGTTTTTGTCCCTTTTTTGTTTTATTACCTGTCTCCGAACCAAATCTAAAAAAAAAATAAGTAAATTAATTAGATTTATTAGTTTGTATAGAAAAAAAATATCTTTATTGTTAAACAACACCACGGAGCTCATTTTCTCCTCTAAAGCCCCGTCATTTTGTCGGATTTTTTTGTTCTGTCACTAGTGCTGCAATTGTTCCTGCGCGTGTACCGCCAAGGCCACGCAGCCACTGTATCCGCCGCTGCTTCAATTTAGAAGGACTTTTTTTCTTTCACGGGGCCGAACCGAGCTATTGAATGGGCGGCCTCGTTGATTGGTCGGTAGTAAAATGACGTTGGTTTGCCGGTGGCCGGGGCCGGCAGCGCAGACTGAACAGCCAATGACGTGCAGCCATTACTGGAAGGGGTGGATCCCTTGTCATTCTTTAGTAGCCGGCGTGCCCTTACCGGCATTTCAGTATTACACCGTGCGTGTGAGACACGTCGGTGTGCTATTTATTTATTTATTGTAGCTTATTATAATTTCTCCGCAGCCAAACATGCTCGGACTGTGCCTTTACGTCCCCGTGTCTAACTCAGACCCGGTTGAAGTGGAATACTTCGAGTCTAACGGACTGCCGTCGGAGCTGAAGTCTCTCTTTAACAAATTGAGCGTGTTTCTTCCGTCCCAGGAATTTTCCAGCTACCAAAGATGGCGAAAGGTGAGGAAAAGATCATTTCAACTGTTTAGGGTTTACAATAACCTTCTTCTGAAAATCCCATCACTTTAATCGCTACTAAATCCATTCTTTCCGGGCGGCGGAAGGATTAGCCTTTGGTTGTAAAAGAAAAAGAAAAAAAGCCTGTACTACTAGGCCGCGAAAGCCAACCGGCTTCCAGAAAAGTCACCATTAAAGTATTTCAACTTTTGTGTAAAACTTAGGTTTACTTATTGATATACTGTTAACGTAACCGCATTCCAATTTAATGTAATTTGTTACTGTGAGTTATGTCTGACTGCCATGGGTTTTTAAAAACTCTTTTGAAAACCAAGGCGGGCAATGACTTGAAGTCATTCAGTTTGGAGGAAAGTCTACCCTAAAAAGGAATTTTGTGCTTTGCCTTTCTGGTGAATTCGAAAGTAATGTTAGCTGATGTCAGTATCCGATACCACAGCAATCTCCTTAAAGTTAATACAACCTCATATTTTTAAAACTTTTTTTTATGCCTTTTTAAAAAAAATCTGACATTTTTAAAGTTGCAATATTTGCAAAGTTTGTGCATTGATTTAAAACTGTGCTAATGCAAATGAGTGAAACTAATATATATTGTATTCAGTTTTAAATAGTTGTATCTGTTGTCTACTTCATCACACTGCTCTGCTGTAAACTGCGCATTTCTCCTCTGTGGATTAACACATTTACCTTTCTGGAAGAAGACAGCTGATAAATGGATTTTATGAATATTGCACTTGATTGTGACTCATGCTCGGCTGTCATGTGAACATTGACCCGTGTGAGCTCTGTCAAAATCCGATCCAGTTGTCATCATTAGCCTGCAGCTAAATTAGCGGCCCCTTTTTTTTAGTAGTTTAGCAGCTAAAGCAACTAAAGGGGTTTTTCTCAAGTTTCAGACTTTTTAAAAAAAGGAAGAACAGTCACACAAACGCAGACCAAATGTTCCCCATAGTACAGAAATAGCATAATGTAAATTCTTAACTTTTAGCAGAACATTTCCTTTCTGATCACACTTTAAGTCACACTTATGCACTTGTGCAGACAGTGTGGGCTGCAGAGGAGGGCAGAATGTCAAGCAGAGTATCATTACTGGGTGACAGTCATATGCTCATACTGTGGTCAGAGGGTCAGGTATAGTCGCTGGCCAGCAGGCTGGAGGGCTGCCAGTGTCCTCATCTTGTTTTAGCTCGGGATGTTTGAGCTTAGACTAGATTAAAGCAGTTGGCAGGTCAACTCTGCAGTCCAGGTCAAAGATATACTAGCGTGTTGCTGCCTAATTCTCTCCCTCCCCACTCCTGGAGAAACAGACGTCACCACAGACATTCAAAACTGCCAAGAGCTGCAGCCCAGAAAGCGGGTCATAATGAGTTACTGTGGGGTCATGAAACACTAGCTGGGGATCCTTTTTAAAATCTTTCATCAATCATATCCAAGACTTGGATTCTCATGTGAACATACAGTACATTTCAGAACTTGCTGTGCCAGTTTCATAAGCGACTCTTAATTATTTAATTTGAATGTGTCACCATGGAGGAATTCTTTTCATGCAATTGCAGAATGTCACATGCCATTAATATCACTGCTCTGTTCTTTGATCCGACTTTGAAAAACAGAGTATTAATTGTCATTGCTTGTGTACACATTTATATTTTTTCCCTTTCAGAAAACTTTAAAACGGGAAGAGACTACCTCAGACGGACAGCTGGACTTTGAGGAGTTTGTTCAGTATCTGCAAGACTATGAGAAAGACCTGAAGCTTGTGGTGAAAAGCATTAACAGGAAGAATGCAGGTATGAGGCTGCTGCCACCGGATGAGCTGAATTTTCGCTTTGTTACAAAAGTTTTTGCTTAGTTTCATTTCTTACTTTGTCACCAGTTCACCCGCAGCATAAGATACTTTGTCTCACAACACGTCTTTGTCTCCTTTTAAAGGCCGTGTCGATCCTAAGGAGTTCATGCAGTCTCTTTGGGACCTCGGGGTGCATGTTTCCCCACAGCATGCGGAACAAGCCCTTAAGAGGTATTTCCATTCACCCATTTCATCCACTGCAATCTTGGACTGTTTGATGAAGGGGCTTAATGTCTTACTTTTGTTCTTACTTTCATTTTTCAAGCATGGATAAGAATGGAATGATAACCATCAGCAGTAAAGATTGGAGCAATTACCCCATGATGGAAAAGACAGAGAACATTCCCGGGATCATCCTCTACTGGAAACACTCCACGGTTAGTTTAGTTATCTGCATCGCAAACATAAAACTTTGCCCCCAGAGGGAGCAGATTTGAAGGAAGCTGAGGTTTAACAGAGGCGCTCTTGGTGTTCCAACAGGGAAGATTTAAATCATTGGTTTGACTCATCTAAATAATATGGAAAGAACTAGATATTGAACTCAGCTGCTGGTGTCAGGAATTGGTCTTGTTTAATGTCCACATCCTGCTTTGACTCAGTCTTCTGTCTGATAACTGTATCAGGGCATCAGACTAATGTATGACTTGAGCTGTAGGCTGTCAGAGTGGATCGGGTGCGGCATGTTCATCCTGTTTGTGGAAAACAGGTCATTTGAAAAGCAAATTACCTGCAAGGTTCCATCAACTCAAGTTGTACGTCAGAATTTAAGCTTTATTAGGCTATGAAAAGAATCTGTCCCATTCCAGGAGGATTATGTGGGAAGGATTTGCCAATTGGTCTAGCTGTTACATAAGCGGCGAGAACAGTCGCTAAGAGCAGCTGGGCACTGAAGTAAAAGGGCACAGATCCTGCAGGAGGACAGTGCGATCTTGGTGGCTGTACAAGATATTTTAGCACCATGCCATCCTATGCCAGTGAGTCCAACAGCCTGGACTTTGCACAGAGGAGCGACTGACCAGTCCATCTAGGGCCAAGAACATAGCTGGAGTGACCTCGCATGGAAGATCCAGCAAAACAAGCAGCCAAGTGTCTGATGCAACATGAGCTGCTCGATCATTTGAGCTGCAAAAACTATAATGTTTAATAGTCTCTGTGGTCACATGCTGACTTCCTGGGACCAGAGTGTTTCTAAGTGACACTGAAACCTCCTAAAAGCTATTTTTGATAAGTAGGCTGTTTTCTCACAGAATGAGAGATGGAAAATGCTGTTCAGCCCCTTAATACAAGGTTAAATTGCCTCGTTGTGTAATTTGAATTTGTAATAGTAAAACTTTTTTTTTTTTTTAATTTAGTGGTGGGTTGCACACTGGAAGTTAAAAAAACAAAACAAAAAACATTGTCTCATCAATCTCCCCGTAGCTGAGAAACTTACTAATGACTTGCACAGATATTTTTTAAGGTTAAGGAAAGGTATTCAGGCTTTTACTGCTTTGACAGAGGTGTTGCAGCAATAAATTCTACTGTTGCCCTTGAGACTGTTGACTCACTTGTATTGCACTCAGGATAAGTTTGATATGGCCTCCATAGGTTGACCCACTGATAAAGATAAAGTTATGGGCAAGAAAGCAAATTTGTCAGAAGATGAAAGGAAAAAAAAAAAGGTTGGACAAGTAACAAAGTAACTGTGTCAACTCAACGGTCCAAAATTTGATTGCTCATCATTCATGTTACAATGTTGCAAAAACTTTTCTTGGGAAAGTTAATCTTTCATGTGTCATCATAAACTCTGCCATGTTGTTGTTAAGGTGCTTCTTATTGCATCTGAGTTGTAAGGTCTGTTTCTTGCAGCAGGCCCCCGGCTCTCTCTTTTAGGGTGCTGGGGCTGCCAGAGCTCCTGACCTGGATCGTAACAAGTCTCCTTAGGGATTTGCAGCTTATACTGTTTGAAATTCAAGCCAAAATAATTTGATTCTTCAAAGGCAAAGCTTTGCAGCGTGTGAACCTGTCCATGAATGACCACTGATTTCAGTTACATCTGGACCTACACTCGTGTTGTTTGTACAAACAAACCTTGGATCGTTACTGTGAGAGAGAGGCCTGGTGACACATGTCCAGCTGTCACACGTGTCATCACTGTCATGTGCTGCTAACATGACAAGTGTACACATTTACCACTGTGAAGGTCTTTTACTGACTAACTGGATGTGTGTGTGATGAACTAACAGCTGGACACACAACAATGAAAACAAAAATATTAAGCTTCAGAAAGTACAAAAATGCACTCCCTTTCCATGTGATATTGATCTCCTCTTCACTGTCATCTTTGTCATGTCTTCTTGAAATGATTGGTCTTTGGGTTTTCTTAAGGTTTTTTTTTTTTAAAGATCTATTCATTACTGAACAATACACATCTCTCTCTCTCTGACAGATATTTGATGTTGGTGAGAATCTGATGGTGCCTGATGAGTTCACCATAGAGGAGAAGCAGACAGGGATGTGGTGGAGGCACCTTGTTGCAGGTGGAGGAGCCGGAGCTGTTTCCAGAACCTGCACAGCCCCCCTGGACAGACTCAAAGTCATGATGCAGGTAGCATGATTAACTCAAGCTTGAGTTTAAGTTTAAACCTCAAAATTGACACTGAGCAGAGAGTGTGGGGAACTATGATTTTGCATATCCAGGTCACTGGGAGCTTGGGAACTAGACAGTGTGTGAAGTTTATTGTGGAAACTCTAATCTTAGACACTATTTGCATAGGGGGAACTTTTCTCCTCAGCTTGTGTTCCATTTGGCCAAGTTGCCAACCTGTAGAATTCTTTCGTGGAAGGAGATTAAAGCTCTAAAAATGCCATTCTGGACATGTAAATGTTAAAGACTCTCCTACAGTATCCTAATGTTCTTAACTGCCGTTGGCACAATTAGTCATTCAGGGAAAAGCTTGAAAGAAATCACGTAAGGCCAGGTTACCTAAGAGCCATAAACAAGTTAATGGTTAATAGACTTTGTGTAAGATTCAGGGGCCAGAGTCCAGGGGCCGACTGTGTGTCATTGCCATGTTAAACCGCCCAATGATGGCTCGCCTGTGTTCAGCACACCCCTAGTGCATTGTCATCAGCAGGATAAAGGTCTAAATGTGCTCCAAATGTGCAGATTCAGGATCTGTGTCAGTGGCCCCTATTTGCGTCATTAGCCAGACGAAAAGTTGACTTTGAAACAATTTTGTCGACTTTGAACACTATTGACCAAGGATGATATGCTTTGGTGATTTTCCCATCAATTTCACAGACCTAGTTGGACTCAGTTGTGGGTCAAAAAAAAAAGCCAGCCTACATGGCAGGTTCCTGATTTATCCCATGATCAGCTGCCACTAATAAATGAGCTGGCAAGTAAAACTTAAGTCTGATTTCCAGATAGCCTTTTGGTTCACTGCCAGTGCAGACAGAAGTTAAGAGTTATTATTTGATTAAATACTTCCATCTAATTGACAATATCTATTTGACCTCTTATTCTTTCTCAGGTTTATGGATCTCGAACCAACAACATGTGCATTATGAGCGGGTTGATGCAGATGATCAAAGAGGGCGGTATGAGGTCACTGTGGCGAGGAAACGGAGTGAACATCATCAAAATTGCACCTGAGTCGGCCCTCAAATTCATGGCCTATGAGCAGGTACGGCAAGTAACTCAAGCTGTGAATTCAAATATTCAATTTGTATTTTGTGATGTCTGTTGCTTTTGATGATGATTCACTGATGTATTTTCTTTCTTAACTGGCTTCAACAGATTAAGCGTTTGATCGGCAGCGATAAGGAAACTCTGTGCATCTTTGAAAGGTTTGTTGCTGGGTCTCTAGCTGGAGTTGTCGCCCAGAGCACAATCTACCCCATGGAGGTAATTATTAATTTAATTACACCTGTTGTATAACTAAAAAAAAGTCATTAAAACACCTTTTAGGATAATTTTAAGGCTTTGCAATTAATTTGAGCATTCTCTTCAATGAATCTGTCCCAAGGTCCTGAAAACTCGTCTTGCCCTGAGAAAGACCGGGCAGTACTCTGGTATCTCAGACTGCGCCAAGCAGATCTTTAGGCGAGAGGGATTCGGAGCGTTTTATAAAGGCTACGTCCCCAACATGTTGGGCATCATCCCATACGCCGGCATCGACCTGGCAGTGTACGAGGTGAGCAGTCATTGCTACACAGACTGTCACCCTGTAACACCTCAGTGGGTTTATTTTTACTTCTCTGGCACTCTTCAGCCTAAATGGTCTCACTGTGTTTGTATTGCATAACTCTCTTTATTAACTCGGCGCATATTTTTCTGTAGACCTCAACGACTAAATGGGACAAGAATGTTAATCTTTAAGCTTTAAATTTCCCATTTTTACAGTTTTACTTAAGTTTTACTTCGCAAAGAGATAAAACACAGTTGTTAAAGCAAACTTGGTTTATATTAAGAAAGAGAAAAGTGTTTGTTGAGGCCTTAAGAAAACACCAAGAGGTTACCTTAACACTCAACACACCAAATACACTTCTGAGTTACATAAAAGATTCTGAAATACCAATGACATAACACTGAGAAAAATAAGTGCAAATGCACAAACGTACTTGAGAGAATTTGCTGTCTTTCTAACCTTGTATGTTTTCCTTATCAGACTCTGAAGAACAGCTACCTGCAGCAGTATGGCACCAACAGCACTGACCCCGGCGTGTTCGTCCTGCTGGCCTGCGGCACTGTGTCCAGCACCTGCGGTCAGCTCGCCAGTTACCCTCTGGCTCTGGTGCGCACACGCATGCAAGCACAAGGTGAGGCCTTAAATCTGTGATCCTCTTGTCAGCATGAACAGGACTGCTGAGTGGAATGAGTTTCAACCAAACCTACAAATGTTTGAACACTGATACTGACTTAACTGATACCAAAATTCATTGTGAAGATATTCAGTGTCAAATCTCAAAGTTTAAGGGCTGTGTTAGGTTAGGTTTCAGACTAACATAGTGCACATACATTTGAATTGAGAGTACAGCCTGTCTAAGGAATGAAGGAACAGCATGTTTATAGGTTAACACCTACTTTTATGTGTCAGTGGTAAAAAGGAACCCTTCATAACTATTCAGAGAGGAACATTCTTTTCAGAGGTGGATGATCTACAGTTAATTAGTAATTATGTTGTATCTGCCTTTAAAAAAGCAGATAATAACCTGGTATATTTAACAAGTGAGTTGTAAAAAATGGCATGAACAGGTAGAAAGTTTTAGGACTGCAACTAATATTTTTTAAGATTAAATTGGGGAATAAGAGAGGTCCAACTTATTTCACACCTTTATTTTTACCACAGTAAAATTTCTCACATCATCTAAAGTAAAATGTTTTTCTCTCTGTCTTTGCAGCTGCGGCAGAGGGCAGCCAGCAGGTGACAATGACCGGTCTCTTCAAGCAGATCTTGCAGACCGAGGGCCCGACAGGGCTCTACAGAGGCCTGGCCCCCAATTTCCTCAAAGTTATTCCCGCCGTCAGCATCAGCTATGTGGTGTACGAACAGCTGAAGACACAGCTTGGAGTGACATCTCGCTGAAACCTGACTCTCATCGTCGCATGACTGCGAAGCTTGACTGTGAGAAGTGACCCTCACACCCCATCACCACCACCATCACTACCACCACCACCCTCACCCCCCTCACCCTCTACGCCCCAGGGTTAATGCTAGGGAATCCCAGGGACCTTGTGTCCCCTATGGGGGTTTGTGGAGTTGTCTCCATTCTGTGAATGTCAGCTGAGGAAAGATGAGAAAGGACAGTGAACGTCGGAAAGGCCAAGCAAGAGGATGTACCGACTCTGTGAGCTCAGGTTGTCAAGATTGTGACTGCTGCTATTTATATATTAATGAAATTTTGTTGAGAGCTGAAAGGACACATGAGGAATGTGAGTGATTGTAAATCATGGACCAAATGTTTTTGCTCTTCCTGCCAGTTTGTGTTTTGGTGCCTGAGCAAAGGTTATTTTTGTTTTTTCATGTTGATGTGACATTGCAAGCTTTGGTTTGTCAGTAAAACACACACAGCCAGAACTCTTATTAAGTAATGCTGCTAAAAACAACTACTCTAGATGGCAGATAAAGCATTAACAGGCTTTTTGAGAAGTCTAGCAGTTCTGCCTGTGGGAAGAAATGACTATGTTCCTAATGAGAGGACTTTGCACATGTGAGTTTGATCTCTCTCCACCCCTATCCTGAATGAGTGATTATGGAGTATTTATTTATTGTTTTTACTGTTTAGAAGTGAGAGGAGGTAATAATGCTGCATGTTTTCTGTCTGTAGAGCCTAATGTGCAATTTAATAGATTTTGAAATGCAGTGTGACAATATTCAGGGTGGAAAGTTGACGACAGGCAACAGCCTTAACTTGTGGCTGTGAAACACCAGTATAGTTGTCTGGTGAAATTTTCAAATGGGGGTTGGAGTTTGTACTTATGAGTGACTGTGGCTGGTGTTCAGATTATGTCTGTTTATATGTGTAGATGTGTTTTTGCCCTTTTTAAAGGTATAAATGTCTTACTGTTCACCTCAGGTTTAAGGGCAGACTATTGTGTAATTCACAGAAGAGCACATTATTTTTTGTTTTGCAACATTTATACTTGGAAAAAACAGGGCTGAAAAAGATGAAATGCACTTTAATCAATGCCGGATAGGCCTATGAATGAATGTCATATCAATCCAGGTATTAAGATTTAATTCTTTTGTAAAGAACGAGTTTTAGTATTGTTTTAATGGACCATTTTAATGCAAATAAATGCAAATTCTTGTAATTATGACTCCTGTATTTCTTTTGTACAGAACTTAAACCAGATGAAAGAGAGCCGTTGAATTTTTGTCATAAAACCAGCACCAGGCTGAGTAATAACTCACAAAACCTTACACATTATGTCCTTTTTAGCAGATTAATAATGAATTCATGTCATAAATGTCCTCAAAATGATTAAGTTCTCACCTTTATATGGCCATCATCTATGTCAAGACTGATCGTGCTAAATCGATTAATCTGCTGTGACTATCTTATTTCAGATACTGTCACCTGTTAGTGTATTGTTAGTGTTTTAAGGGTCAATAAGTAACAAAAAACTGAGGTACAGAAACTTCAAATAGGTTTAATGTAATTTGGAAATTCCATTGCAGAGTTTGTCCACCAGAGAGAACCAACAAGTTTATTTCTCAATATTAAAATATCCTGCGAGGACTTCAATTGGTCATACACAAAACAAATGAGAGGGATCCACATCAAACCTTTTAAGTCCCAAATAGCACTGTCAAAATTACAGTTACAAAAATAACATGGTGAAACTGTTTTTTTCAAGCTCAAATGTCAATTGAATTTAATCTACATTTGATTGATAGTGTCAAGTTGATCATACACACCATTATTTTCCTTATACCATTGTATTTGTCTATCCATCCCTCATGATATGAAAACAGCATGAGCTACTAAAAGTACAGTTACAGCTGCATTCAAAAGGCTTGATATTCCCAAATTTCAAAAATCTATTTCTTATACTCATATTCATATTATTGAGCCATGCAGATTGGAGTACATATTTGCAGCCAACACAATGAAGGTGTGGTATATTACAGTATAACCTTATATGGTTTAACACCTCTTCTCTATTGATACCTTTTACTATGTCCTCATATG
>JAQNCA010000027.1:4575452-4586016 GCA_029783725.1 Acanthurus tractus
TATATATATTTTTTTTTTTTTTTTTTTTTTTTTTACGCCGCGGTCAAAATTTAAACATTCCAAAAGCATTGTATGTTTTTTTTGTTCTTGTGGGCTTACCTTGTATTTTTCCCTTTTAACACACTTTTTTTTTAAAGACTGTTTTTAAACTGTGTATTGTCTTTTGAATCCCATCTTTCTTCTGCAGAACAGGACAAATGATGCTCAGGTGATGGGAAATGGAGGGAAGCCAAAGGTGAGGACACCCTGGATCCCTCCAGGAAGACTATCCTGCCGAAGAGATTTGGGCTCATACCAGTGTCAGGTCTCTCTAGAATTTTTCATCCAAAACTTATAAATATGGTGGCAAATGAATACAACTGGGAACTTGAAGCATTAATCTCAGGAATTTGCCTCTCTAACAGGACAGACAGGTTTGCTCTGAGTTCTGAAAGTGGTCAAGCAAAGATTACAAACTACACAGAATTTAAACACTAAGAAATAATGATATCATTTCATGACTTGTTTACTAAGGGCTAAAGTTAAGTGCTCTCCACTCAGAGCTGTCAAAAAAACTTCAAGTATTATGCTGTTGTTCTTTTTAAACAGCAACATGCAGAGATGCAATTTAACTTTTTTTGTATGCCATGTTGTAATTTTTTATTTAAATCATCTATTTGAAACTATTCAATTCTAGTCAAACCTTTTTGTGTATTCACTAAATGTGTGTCTGGTTGTTTGTGTCTCATGATCAGAAAAGCAGAGTCCATCATCCATCAGAAAGTGAAATCAAACTTCAGCGGGATGCAGAGGAGCAGGAAGAGGATCTGACTGCAGTTTCTAAAAACCTTAGTGTCCTGCTCAAAGAGAAAGACAGCATTCGTCGTTCAAAGAAGTATGAGCCTCTTTAGATGTCATAAAATTGCAAACACATTTGAACACTATTAGTGTTTAAAAAATGTACGGTCTTGTACTTTTATTTTATTGGGGAAACTTTGTTTTCTTTTATAATAATTATCTTCTCTTGCGGGACATGTCAAAATATAGACAATGAGACATTCTATCTAGATAGTTTAATTTATTTTTATTTATTTATTTGTTTTTTTACTAGTTCCTGTACAATGGAAAAGCAGGGCCTTGTTTGAATATTATCAAAATGACATTTTTGGTGTGGATGAAAGGGCCTTAATCTGACAATATAGTCAGCAAGGATGTAGGCCTATGACAGATACTACCCATGTGATAGCAGCTGTATACACATCCAGGTTAGATATTTTGTCTTCTTACAGGTTGGATTCAAATGGCCAACACAGAGATACAGGCATGCTCCTAAGAACGCTTGTAGAAGCAGAAATCGATGGTGTTGCAGTAACTAATCAACTAACAGCCCTAAAGGAAACTATTGACAGCTTTGCTAAGGTAAACTCTGCATCACATGATCATTTTAGTGTGTATTTTGCTGTACATGGCAATTTTTAATACTGTTATTTATATTTTAGGATAAACGGTTGTCAAAATTGCATGCAGCTTCATTGGCACATCAACAGGAGTTGTTATTAGAGAAGAGAGTGATGTTTGACCACACCAACCACAGCCTTCGAGAGCTCCTTAGAGAGTGGAGTGAATATGAGGTACAGAAAAAAAAATTAGAAGAAAACTCAAGGAGATCAATGTGTAGTTATTCTTTTCTGACTGTCATTTCTATGTTGGGTTGCCAATTCACAGAGAGAATCATTAATGTGGATAGAACAGAAAGATGCCTTAAAGAAGAGAATGGCTGACAGCGAAGCAGAGAACGTTGTAAGTGCTTTACACCTGGTTGTATGCAGCCGTTGTTCATCCGAGGAGATTTGTCTTGTTTTCTATTTCTTTCTCTTTTTCTGTCTTCTTTCTCTTGCAGCGACTTTTGGCAAAACTCACCAACAAGGAGAAAGAGGCACTTAAACATGCTGAACATTTGGACTTTGAAAAGGTTTGAATTACCGCCCTAGTTGACTTAAGTAAGAAGTTTACACTACAAAAAAGATGTTCTATGATACACATGCACTGCTCACACAACTCGTGTGGCCCAACCATGATACTACCATATATGCCTTCAAATTTAAGGTATTAAATAGAAACTGCTCTTCACTCTCTGCTCTCCTTGGTCATGGCAGGACAAAGCAAAGACATCAGAGGAGGTTTCAAGAATTCTGCAGTCAACTCGTGAACATCTGGAATCTGAGCTGAACAGAACAGAAGCTGAAAAGGCCCGTCTGGCTGCTCATAATCAGGTCTTTGAACATGATCTACAGTAAGATACACACACACACACGCTTAAAGAGTCAGATGTGGACAAGAAGTTGTCATCTGACAGGCAGACTGTTAGTGTGAGAGGAAATGGCCAATGTCCCAACATATTCTAAACCTTCAGTCTTTTGCTAGCAGCTGGCCAATCAGTGTTCCATACAGTGTTACATGCGACCTTAACCGTCTGATTGGAAAAAAGTCACTCTCTGAAGTCTTTAAAGGAGGCTGTGAGATGTTTGTAGCTGTGTGTGGAGGACAGCAGTCGCAAGTCAGCTTAACTGGAATTCATGAAAACTTCTTAAACACCTCTTGCTGGATTATTCAGAGTTTGTTCACAACATGGCATCACATCACTGAAAAGTAATATTAAAAAACAGGCTATCACAGGAGATTTCAATGATATGAGAGAGTGTTATGAAATGGGCCAGCCAACCAAGGTTTTTGATAATTATGCATTTTTACTATTTTATCAATGACAAATATCTCTGTCTTTTAGCATTTAGCTGCAAGAAATTTTGTGACCTCCAAAGCTTAGATAAATCTGAGTATCATCTGTATATAAATGTAAACGGATATTATAACTACGTATAATGTGGCCCAGAGGGAGCCTGTAGGTAGAGATACCTTAAGGCTCCCCATGTTGAATATGAACTGCTGATTTTAAAGATCTATTGAGTAAAGAGTGAAAGAAAATTTTCCACACATCTCAGAGGTGGTATCCAGTATGTGGCCAAGGAGGAATCAGTGAGATGTGTTATTAAACATCAGTCTTGAAACGATTTCATCTAAGATGGTGGGGAAAAAAATTAGCATAATTATCCCACAGTTCATTTACTGAACAGGCAGGAGGAAGAGCAACTAGTTTAGAAGTTTAATGCAGCAATGGATGAGTTAAAAATTCTAGATTTAGTTTTAAACATGAGCCGTTGGTTGCCAACAATATTAGCATCTTCTAAGTTAGCATATCAAGCAATCTAGTGATGATTGTGTTTGACTTCTAACTCTGCAGAGATTGTGTTTATCTAAAAGATACATGGTTCCCAGAATACTCTACTTTATGAACATTTGACTGGAGACATTTAAGTCAAGTGGAACTAGATCAGAAGATTATGCAGTAGGATTGCACCAGTAAATTATATCATAAAGACACAGATGAAGCTATGCCAGTTATTGCTATTTGTTGCTCATGTATAGTGCCACCTGGTCTACTAGGATGTACAAAGATGTGGATGATCCAGAACCCTACTTGAGCCTCTGAAATGGGCTTTTCTTCAATTATTACTTGTCAGAAAAGCTTAGAAGGGCCTTCATTATGACGCATTTAATTTCATTAATTGTATCTTTCTTTTTCTGTGTGAGGAGCAGAGGATGCAGCAGAGCCTTGAGAAGCAGCAAAAGGAGCTGCAGGCTCTGGAAGAGGAGCTGAAGACTGTAAGGCAGCGGCAAGAGGAGGAGCAAGAGGAACAAGGGCGGCATGACCAAGAGGTGTTGGCCCTGCTGACTCAGCAGGCTGAGCGGACTGAAGAATCTGCCAGACAGCTAGCAATAAAACTGCAGGAGAAGGTGTGTATTCAGGGGGTCCGAACGTCACAGAGAGTCAAAGTGGTGAGCAGAAATGCACCACGTAAGTAAGTGGTTCAAAACGCATAAGAAATACAACAACATGTCTTTAACATAAACCAAGTCTCAGAATTAACTGAAGACCTCTCTGTTGCTTACCCTGAATGCAAATGAGTTTTTCTCACTGGTGGCGGTGTCTCGTCTGATGGCAGGGTTTTATGCAAATCAAGTTTAAAGGAAGTTCATTCAGCCTTTTGGTTCAGTAGGAATCTTCCAGTGAAACACACAGACCTCAGACTCTCAAGCTGCTATAGCCTCTTTTTATTTTAAAACATCATGAGTTTTTACAGCAATGACGTGTTGTGGCAAAGAACATCTTCTCACCTGTTTGTTTGACTTAATTGTAAATCTTGTCTTGCAGTCCTTTCCCCCTTTCGTCAAGAGTCTCAACAAAATTATCAAATGTTTTTCTGTGTGAAATAACTTGAAGGCTCACACATGAAAAGCCTTTTTTGCATTTTTGCAGTAAAGATTGGACAACATGTGTATTTTGTTTAAGGAAACCCAGCTGGCTCAAGCTCTGTCCACCTCTAGTGACTGGTGCCTCCGACACTCAAAAGAAGCAGCTACTAAAGGACAGCTGGAAGAGGAGATGTCTGCCCTCAAATTGTGAGTGCACATTATGAGTACATGGGAGACATGCTCGTAGTTTGTAACGTTACCACTATTTGAGAGCATGTCCTTATTTACAGACAGAAATGATCAAGCAGTCATATAAAAACCTTACTTATTCCTGTTGACATTTTCATATAAAATATTTATTCCACAGGCAGAATTTATGTCAGCAGTTCATGTGCAGCAGATATTGATTTAAGTCTAAGTAGAACTGATCTGCCATATTGTCACAAATAATTCCCTAAACATTTGAATATTAAAACAGGGATTTTAAAGAAATAGCTTGCTCTGGAGCCTCTGCACCAGTTTATTGTCTAGTGAAGAGAAAATGTGAAAAAGATTTTGATGATTTGATGATTTTTAGAAAGATTTGCAAATCAAGGCAAGACTCTGAAAAATAGTTTAAAAACAAATATAATAACATGCTGAACGTACAGCAGTGACATTATTTATTTATTTATAAAATGTATGTATGCAACAAAATGACGTGCATATCTATGACTATAGTTCACAGAAAATTAACAATTAGACAAAGGAAAAGTCATTCAGTGGTAATTATAGGGACAGTAATGACAACGTCACTCAAGCTTTATATGCTGCTTCCATCACAGGCAGGTGACTGAGCTGAACTCTCAGCTTCAGTCAGCAGTGGAGAGGAGTCGGGTGGAGAGGGAGGAGCTCAGGGATCAGCTTGATCATCTCAGTGCTGAAAATGCCTCTACCAAGCTGGACAACCAAAAACTGAAGGTACCATCAGATTATGATAAACAATATTTCCTACAACTTCAAATCAGTTTCATAAATATTTCTTTAAGGATGAAACCTGTTTTTAAACCAGATGTGGGTATTTATTGAATACAAGTGTTCTCTGAAATGATAGTTGAGCGTGCATCATAGAATTTATTTAACTTGAATTATTTTACAGCTTTTATACAAAATACTCATAACAGAAAATTACCTTAACCATAGCTAACAATTGACAGCTTCTATCACAGTTCAATATTTTTGTGGAACAATGTAAATGTATTGAAGTGGCATTTATCCTAAACAAACATTCTAAATAGGCTCAGTTGACGTCATCTGAAGAGAGGCACCATGGTCTGCAGTCTGAAGCCTGTCATCTGAAATCATCAATCAGAAAGTATGAAAACCTGGTGGAAAAATACAAGAAGAAGGTATAGTCACACTGTCACTGACACCACTTCACTTTACACACTCACACCTGCAAACACATGACAAGTAACTGTCACCACAAGCCACTTGTTCGAGCTGTGCATAGCTAGCTAGCTGATTGAAAAGATAAATGGGGAAAACATATGTTCTGTTCTTCTGACAGTCTCCTTATTGAAACACTTTAAATATCAGAAGGTGCTTAAGTTTACTGTGTCTTCTGTGCTGCAGTGACAACAAGCTTCTCTGTGCAGGTCCAGCAGGCTCGTCGGGAATCAGAGGAGTGCTGCCTGAAGCTGGAGATGTCACAGAAAGAGGCACGGGAGGTTCAGGTGGGTCTGAAGATGGAGAAGGAGCAAGTGAGGAAGGAGCTGCTGAGCCAGCTCAGAGAGCTGGAGATGCTGCCTGACAAACTGAGGAAGACAGAGCAGCAGCTCAGAGACGCACAACAGGAGGCCAACATCCACGAGAGGAGGAACATGGAGCAAAACTCTGCCCTCCTTGAAGTCAGACACAAGGTACCTTCCTAGAAATGTCTTCTCATCCAAGTTTTTTTTACTTTTTTTTGGCTAATTAAGCAGTAAAACTTAAAAGAAAATCCCAGTTTTAGAATTCATGTTTTAGAGCTTGTTTGTCATATCTAAGGAGTTCTGCAGAAGAAAAGAAACTAACTAAAAACTCAAAATTTTAGGGTATTTTGCCTTAGTTTGAAAGCCGGAGGTATAGATGGAAAGACACGGGCTGGCTTGCCATAAAGGTTTACTGAGGTGCATTTCTACCATTGCCATCTATTTTTACGCCATGTCTATCTGCAGGTGGAACAGCAAGGAACTCAGCTAGAGAAGTTTCAACAGAGGAACCTGCTGCTGCAGGAAGAGAACAACATTCTTAAAGAGAAAATTCAAAACTTAGAGAGGTATAGACTCTTGGAAAACTATCTTCTTATGAAAAGGACATGCTTTTATATTATAAAGACACAGACATATTTGAAAACACATTTACAACCTGGAACTGTTTATTTTATGTGTTGATTGTTGTAGGAGGCTGGAGGACATGAAGGTGGAAAGCAAAGGGATGTCTCAGGCTCTCCACTTAAATGAAACCAATTTGCAGAATATTCAGCAGCAGCTGGAGGAGAAGAGCTGTGAGTGCAGCATCCTGTCCAGGCAGCTGCAAGAAGCTCTAGAAAACGCACAGAGACAGGTGTGAAACAAAACATACATTATATATCCTTTACCTGGCCATCTGTGTCCACAGACACTGACGATTCTATCATAGCGCCAGCAAACCCTGAAATCAGGCTTTTGGAAGTATTTAATATCGGAGGTGTTGATATTTGTGGCATGTTTAAGCGTCATGGAAGTCAAAATTAGGATACTAACAAAAGTAAAATTTAGGTTGGCTGTGAACTAAATTTGCACTGGTTTTAGTGTGTCATATTGTAAAACAAAAGGCATCAGTTGATGTATTTGACAGAGTGCAGTAACCAGACTTTTGATCTATTTCTAAATGAGCAGATATTAAGCAATGAAAGTACATGCAACAAAACAGAAGCAGAGTTTTGAACCACCAGTTCCCAAAAGTTTTACACATACACCCGACAAAAAATTAAAGGTGTTTCAATACCATTTTTCTATCCAGATTGCAATCTGATATCAGTTTATTAAATATACTTATATGTTATTATTTTCTAACAGGTGTATACTCTTAACCCTCTATGGGTGTTATTTTATGGAAATATGATGGAAGCTCATCGATATTGGCTTCTTGTGCACTAAAACATCTTTTATGTTGCTGACAGGTGTACAGGACACCGCTGGGAAGTAGAAGGGTCCTGTTTTTAATCAATGAATTACATGGTGTTAAATTGGTGCATGGACTCTTGTACTTACTGATAACCAGTGTTAAGGCTGTATCAGAGCATTTCCAGTGCTTATAACAGTATCTTAACAATATCAACATGTCCTCCTCTGTTACTCTTTCTATAACTTTTCATTGAAACTCTGAAATGAGAAGTACAGTCCAAAGTGCAAAACCAAAGTCCAAACTATTAATATTTATTTTACATGCTTTACTTGTCCAAAATGTTTTCTGAAAAGCCTTTTAGTTCCTCATCCTAGTGTAACAGTGGAGCACTGGTTCTGTTAGTAGAGATATATTGCCATCTACTGGTCTGCCCAAACATGTCATGGAGGTTGTGGTCTTGTGTTTTATGTTCTATTGCTTAAAGACTATTGACAAAGTCTTTTATTAAGAATCAGTATTAGCCACCATTCGCAAAAAAGGATGACAGGACTGAGATGTAAAAAAAAACTGCCTCTTTTTTGATGGAAGAGGTGAGAATTAGTCATCTCCAACATTCGTTGTTATATGCTTTCAGAATGATGAAAACAGTTTGAGAAGAATTAGTTAGAAGAATTTCTAGTTAGCGCAACATGATTTTTATCTGGGTAACTATATTTTTTCCCAATTGATGTACAGGGTTTCATGCATTCCGTTATCTCACATTTTTCTTTTGAAAGAGTTCAAAAAGCTGTTGTGAATTGGAAAAACAATAGGATCTCCCCACTATAGACATAAACCCTGAGTGAACCCTGGATTTCGGCTAAGCCCTCGATGTGAACAAAGTCTCTGCCGTCTTTTGTCCAAAATTTTGCTCACATGCCTATTTCCAATTAATGTTTTATTTTTTGGAGTTATTACTAGAATGCTGCAACCCATGTAAGCAGAGTAAAGAAAACTCAAACTCGAGCTCAACTTTTGTTGTCCATTCTGGCCTGCAGGTGGAGAGCAGCATGCAGAGGGTTTTGGCCAAAGAGAGAGCATCTCAGTCGAAAGCTCTGGACCTGCAGAGCCAGCTGAGCAGAGCCAAGACAGAGCAGAGTCAGCTACAGCGAAGCAAGGAGGAGGTATGTCAGTGTGTCCCTCATAAACACAACTCATCTCAACAGTCCTAGAATTTAATAAAGTACCTTTACCAAACTGGTGTATTTAAGTGCAATTTTGAGTTACTTGTAGTGGCAGTTGTAGTTGTTAATTTTCATGTTAAGATTTTACATGGAAAACATATGATCAATGTGGAACACTGTACTACACAATAGTGTGTCAAATAGTTATAATTAGCTCTTCCTTAACAACATAAAAACAACATAAAAAAGCCTATGTTGAGTTTTGTATTTTTCTCTCAGATGGAGCGTCGTTTCCAAAGTCAACTGCAGAACATGAAGGACAGACTGGAGCAGTCAGACTCTACAAACCGCAGTCTGCAGAACTACGTTCATTTTCTCAAAACCTCATATGGAAACGTGTTTGGTGACTCTTTCCTTACCAGCTAAATACAACACTCTCCAATCTCCTTCCTATCATTCCAGAGGCATTGCAGTGCACCTGGAGGATATTTTTGACTCTTTGACTATAGACGTCTTAACTTTTTATCTGAGCATTTTATGCTGTATATGAAATTTATAAAAACCCTTTTGATGAGATGCTAACATATTTGTTGGCTACAGTGTATTTATGTTCTCTGGAATAAATTACATCCTTTACAGACTTGATCCTGATGGCACAATGTTTTCCATGTTCTTTACAATCTTCCATCTTTCATAAATGTGAATTTGAAGACTCACCTTTGAGCGAATGTGATTTTTTTTTTTTTGTCAGGACAAAAAACACTCCAGGTTTAATCCTCCGAAAATATATTTGCTATTTTACAAGTGAAGTTAAGTCCAATATTTTATTTCAGTAGAAATTTGAAATTCCCTGATATAGACCTCAACTTTTATGAAGGAATACCTAAAAATAGTCTTTCATAGTCTTTCATGTAACACATGCCTAACCCTGTTTAGAACGAATAATTCAATAAATGTTTGCTCATTCACAAACATAAAAACCCAAATGCTACACAAAATATGGTTTTTCATACATTACTCAGTTATGCTTTTTAATTCAGTGTGTGTGTTTATGTGTATATATATATGAAGTAACAAAATGTTGCCCAAGTTAAATGTCTACATCTATAACTGGGTTGTAAAAAGAAAAAAAAGGAAAACGTGCAGTTAGATGCATTGATCAAGTACGTGAAATGCATATTAGTCAGCAATTGTAATGTGTAATTGATTCTTCTCCATCCTCATTATAAGCTCTCAGCGGAGGAGGGCGCGAGATGTTTTCAGTGACATAACGATGATGTCACGTCTCACCTATAAATGGAACGTATAGTAAAGCAGCTCCGCGCTCTGTCCTCAGAGTAGAGAGCCGGGGCTGTGCTATGAAGGGAGGCCGCTTCCCCGCAGACCGAGGCTGCTGCCGTTTGCTGCAGCAGCTGACCTCCAGCAGCCCACACTGCAAACTTAATATATAGAAAACATGGTAGGAAATGATCACGGTATTAAAACGTCAAAATACAAAATGGCGAGTTGTTTAAATTTTACTTTTAAGATTTTAAGTCATCCGGGTTTATAAGGTCATATTTTTGAGCGAACTGACTCCCAATGCCTCCAGTGCAATAGCCAAAGCAAGACACTAGTTGGCAGTTATACAGCAAATACGGTCATTTTCTTTCCAAGCGACGTTTTGGTATCGTGTTAGCCTAGATCAGACCTGGGCATATAACGGCCCGCGGACCACATCCGCCCCGTCGACCCTTCCTGTCCGGCCCGCGTGCGGTCACTCACAAACAAGAAATGCAAGTGAGAACTAGTTTACGCTATGCACGCTGTGCTGCTTTTATTTTGAAAGTCTTTCATTTATGTACTGGCGCATGCGCAGGTGGCATGTGCACGCTTACCTTCACACCTTCAAAATGTCAACTCATGCGAAAAAAAAGAGATTGATACTGAATGCCGCATTTTTAAGAAGGCATGGACTGCAAAATATTTATTTGCAGAAGTTA
>JAQNCA010000027.1:4586116-4602477 GCA_029783725.1 Acanthurus tractus
GCTCTCGGCTCTTTCACACCATTGCATATGTTTGCCCTCTGCCTCAGCCCAGCAGGGCTCTGTCCTGGATGCTGGGCGCACTGGTTACCTCCTCAATGGCTTACAGGTTACTCAGCACTGTTTACTACATTTAGAGATTGTAGATCTACACAAGCCCCTGCACTGATCCTATAACTGTTTTCTCTGTCACTCTTGCTGCAGCTGTCAATGGTTTTGAATAGTTGATTATAAATTGTTTTTGTAATTTGCACTAATTTTCTTCTTATTCCCTTTAATTTACTGAAACAATTGTCATGGATAGAAAAGAATTTTAATAAAATTCTCTAGCATCTTGTGTCTTGTAATTATTTTGGTCATGCAGCAGGTACTTTAACTCATTTATAACAGTGAATCACTTTGTGTAAAATGTTATACTTGAAAATTAAAAAGAAATCTATATAAAATCTATTAAGAATGCATTCCACTTGGTTACAAAAAGCAGAATGTGTTATGTTCATACATGAATCATAATTTAAATAAATCCAGATCGGTTTGTTTATATTCACTAAAATATGGCTCAAATGTGCTTGTACCAGTGCATTATATATCTGAGGTGAAACTGTTTGTAGCACTGTCAGCAATAACTGTAACACCAAACAGTTGGTGTTATTTCAGGTCAGGGCCCTTCCCACAGGTTACACAACCCCAGGATAAATTCCATGCGTAATAATAAGCGATCTTTGGTATTTGTTGTCTGCAATGACTGTGCAAAAATAGATTAAGTTCACCCCTGACTTCAAACTTGTTCCGGCCTTTGCTAAAAGAATGAGAGTGAGGATGTAGGTGGCTAAGGTTTTCAACATGACCTCACTACATCTGGAAGAAATTACCTGTGAAGGGTTAGACATCTCCTGGAGCTGGACACACACACTTCTAAAAACATTAGAAACATTTACAGTATCAGTAACTTATTATATAGGCCTATCAATGTTTCGGCATCATTCACCCATGGTGGCCTGACATTCCTACTTTTTTAGTCACATGGTAATGCCCTGTGCCTAATGTTTATTTATGTATTATTACTCACCAGCTGTAATTTTGTCAGATAGGATTGTCACAGTAGCACTGCATTAATAATAGATGCATGTTCTTTTCAATGGATGTGTTTCAGCGGCTCTTAGCTGTGAAAGTGGAATTGTTAAAAGGTCGGGTTCCTAATGTTAATAACACCTATTGATAGCATATTTTTAAAAGATTTTAGAAAGTACAAAGATTCTTTGGTGATGAATTCTTAGACACCATGCCTGCTGAAGTCAACCTAGGTCAAGTTGCATCATCCAAATAACATGCAATACTTTCTATCAGACCAACAGTTTGAGTGTGTTGATTGTGAGGCAAAGTTCAGATCTGTTCCTTGATCTTTGAGTGGACAGCTCCGCTCTATCATGACAGCTTCAGCCATCTTAGCGAGACTGATAAGAATAAGTATCTGGCACTGTGCCGTATTACCTTTTATTACAGAGGCTGCAAATAACCGATGTTTATTCAGGAAAGCTTTGGATCTGCTTGAGTATAATGTCGATGGAGGCTGTGTTTTGTGTTGTCTGTCGCATCACACTCCTGACTAACTTCAACAAGAGAAAAGAGCAAAACAAAATTGTCGTCCAATTGCATGTTTTAGTTATATGGAATCAACAAAAAACTCTCCGATAAACTCAATTTTTAATGTGTCATTTCTTGTCAATAACTGCTGTTAATTGTTGAACACATGGTTGCCGTGGATAACTGTGATGTCTCTATTTGGCACTAGCGCCATCCTCAGGCCAACTTGGATCATTTCAGTTCTTCCTACAAACTGATAATAAACTGGGTTTCCCGTTAAATTAGCAGCTTGCGCATACTCTCAAAAGTTAAATAAACATTTCTGAAAATACAGTTCAGATTTTACGATGCGCAATGCTACTAAACCAGGTCCAAAACAAAATGATAACGTTAATAGCCCAGTCGGAACGGTGTTCGCATTAGACGGACTATTTCTCGTCGGAATGTAATTTATGTAACGCTAAATACATCCGACGGTTCAAATTTAGCCCAACGTTACCGATAGATAGTGCCTTGCAGTTTAGATTTAGTTTATTCCTCTGCCAAAATGCCTGCTGAAGATCTACGATGGGGAGTTTTACATGCCCTGAAAAACTCAGCAAAGGCAAATATCACTTACGACCCGCTATGGTCGCAAAGAGGAGAGGTGAGTTTACGTGGCTAACTGACTCAGATATTAGCTTACTAATGGCTTGTTAATTTTAGCTTGGCCAGGCTGTGACGCTTGTTTATGTCGAAAAATGGACCCTTTAGCCTCGTAGCTCTGCCAAAACGACCTAAAGAAGGACAACAAACTACCAAAGTTTGTTAAATCACTTATAGAGACAATTACAAGGGGAACAAACAGTCAACCTTTATTTCAATAACGTTATCGCTAATTGTTGTAACTAATAGTTTTGATTTTACGTTAGATTAGGAGCTCGCTTTTTACTTTTCAATTCATGGTCTGTAGTCAAATTTGACACACCTTAAGTTGTTTGGAAAATCTCGTTGACATAGATGCTGTAGGGTTTCATGGCAGTGGCATATTCGAAGAGCACATCAAGCTACAGGATTTTAGTTTATAACGGAAGTTTTTCAAGCCAAATTTAACACAATATTCAAAGTTAAATACGTTCGATAGTTCAAGCAGCAAACTAGTGAAAAACAACCAGGTGTATTTAGTCAAGAATATAAGCACATTAGGTCTGAAGTAGACTTATGGACTCATAGACTTATATCTATGTGCAAAACTTAAGGTACAGTTACATTAAAGCTCTTTGGTACATTAAAGCATTCAAGCATGCTATATATGAATGAATTAAGTACATGTGAAGTTAATTTGTCTGTTCTTGCAGGACATTATGGCAGGTTGCAAAGAGTCCCTCAGTTTGTCCTCACACTCTGGAGTCATATTGGAGCATCTCAGCTCCCTGCCTCAACACAAGTCCTGCTTTCTGGGCTCCAGCACCGGAAACTCCAGTCCTGGCCTCCCTGAGGAGGTCTTGACCTCGATTTCTTCCACAGGATCCATCCCAGACATTAGCGCCAAACAGACCACACCATGTGCACCACCACCTCTGCGGACTGAACCTGAGCAGGCAAGTCTCTGTTATTACATGGTGATCTCTCTGTGTTTTTGCATGCTAGTTTAAGATTCCTTAAACTTTTTTTCTCTAACATTAAAAGAGGAGTTTACATAATACCTGTGTGATTTGATTTTTAGGAGAATTTTGTATTTGTATTAATTTCATATTTGTTTTTGGCATTTAGAGAGCAAATGTACAGTATATTTATATTTATCACAATCTCATTGGTGCCTCAAGCAAGTATGTATTAGGGGATATCAACATCCAATCCTACACAACAGATCTGAAACAAGTCAACAGCAAATTGGCCTATCTTACAATACATAATAGTTTTCAGAGGGTCAAGGCACATATCTTCAAACTAGTTTTTACTTTGTTTTTGAATTAATGATATGTATTTTAATTCACTTATTTCATGTAAAGCTGAAAGTAACAGAAAGCCTTAAAAAATACTTTTTTTGAAGAATTGTATGTTTTTGTTTTGTTGTAAAACTGCAGAGGGATTCAATTCAATTAATGATATTTTAAAAGTGACACTTCACCTGCAGATTGCCTGTTTTTCTGTGAGGTCCTCTTATCCATTTTTGTGTTTAAATTGAGAACAGCAGCACACCTACTGTTAGTCTTTGTGACATAGTCTCAGTTTAAATCTTTTCTTCACTCGTAATATGCTGCAGGCACCGAGTGATGAAGGGAGAGATGCAGATCCAGAGGCTGATGTCAGTGAAATTTCCAGTCCTGCATCACTACCCGCCATTTCCCTGAGATCGCCGCAAGCAATGGAGATGGCAGGCTGCATTATAAAATTTGAGGAGGAAAAACGAAATAAAGCCAAGGTCAGTTGAGAAGATTGTTATTTATCCCATAAGTTCAACTTCAAAAGCTTTGTGTTTAAATGCATAAATTAGATGATTCAGAATTTGGCTAAAACAACTGGTTTTAGTTTTTTAAGGCAATTAATACAAAACTAGTAATAATAATTAATTATTATAATACTTTTGGCTATCATAAGGGTTTGAGCAAAAAATAAGTAATATGTATGTTTTCTCTCAGTACATTTTTTTGAAGCAGTTTTCTTTGAAGTTAGTTTTCATCCGTCCTTTTTTATCAGTTTGTTTTATTTGTTGTTTTTGCTTTTAATTAGTTTAATTACCTCAAATGATGATTTAATCTTTTCTTCCTGTATGAGAATAAAATGTCTTACAAGAAAATTATGTTTGCATAAGCTTTCATGTCTCAGCATAATTAAACATGTGAAGTATAATGTAAGACATAGAGTTTGCTAAAGGTTACCTTAAGGTTTTTTTATCCCTAGTCCTACAAATAAACATATCCTGTTTGCTGGATATGTGATCAGTGAGGAATAATAACTACAGTCAGGAAGCTCTGAAGTCTTATCTAATGATGTTTTGAATCTTTCAACTCAGATGGCTTTCAGGCTGCGTCAGGAGATGCAGGAGAAGCTGGTGGCTTCTGCAGCAAGCTCCGAGTCGGAGCAGCTGAAACGCTTCGAGGAGTTAATGGAGCTGAAGCAGAGGCAGGAGTACCAGAGCATGAGGGACATGATGGACAGAGAGTAAGAACCACTATCAAAGACACAAGTCTCACGTTGTTTAACATTTCTGAAATGTTATATGTGATCATAACTTGCTTTTTTTTCGTTTTCTGTACTGTAGAACCAAAGAGAGCATTGGGCGTCAAGAGAAGCTTAAGGAAGAGCAGCGACACAGAATGAAGGTATGATCTTGGGATGCCACGCAGGCATCCAGGGATACTGGTGAGAGTGAACAAATGTGTATAGTTTTCAGAGGGTTTGCAACATCATTGCAGTGTTCACAATACTGTGTGCTGTATTATTATTTGCATTTTTACATAGACAGAATACTATTACTGTGTTTCTCATTTGGAATTTCTCCCCATCTTGTTCAGCTGTGAGGTCGACTACCACACTTAATCAAATTTTCTCCTGTAAGGTCAGAAGTGATGTAAAACAGTCAGGAGATGCTCTGTTTCAGGAGTTATCTCTCTCACTTTTTAAAGTCTGTGCAGGAAACAACATAAAGAGCCCCTGTTCTGAGGTAAAAGGTTCATTTGTAGAGCAGTTTCAAGGATTGATTCTGTGATAATTATTTTTATTCACAAGTATGGGCCCTGACTTCCCCAGATAAGAAAGACCTGTGAGGGCAGTTGTGCTTATTTTAAACAGTCAAAATACTTTTTCTTCATCTGCTCTGCTTTAGATCATCAACCTACGGCTAAGGGAGGCGGAGCAGCAGCGCCTCCGTGAGGCGGAGCTTGAGCGGCAGCGGCAGGTGGAGGGCAGGGAGAGACTGCGCAACCTTAACAACATCCAGGAGGAGATCCTGCAGCTCAACCAGCTGCTGGATCTGTCCACCCAGAGCAAAACAGAGCTCCCACAGGCCAGCCTCAACTCCCTCAGCACCCGCGGGAATCAGTTGTGCTCCCAGGTGTCTGAGGTGGTGCGAAAGACAGCAGAAGTGAGTTTAGTTTAAGTTTTAGATTTGTAAAAGTCAGGTTATGAGTGTGATTGGAAGAAAGTTTGGAGAGAGATAAAAAATCATTGCATTAGTGTCATGGGAGCATCCCAGCTCATTATTACTTAAATACAGAATCAGTCAAGTGATCAGACATTCAAATTTTTATCTACTCTCTCATGCAAACATGATCAAACTCTCTTAAATCTTTTCTGCCGTGTTGTGTCAGGGTGAGTTTCCCAGTGTGGAGGACATGACTGTGGCTGAACGAGCCCTCCATGAGATGAGAACACTGATCCGACTGATGCAGGAGGAGGTTGCCAAGGGTCAAGAGAAAAAGAAGAAGGAGCAGGAGGAGGAGGAGGAGAGAAAGAAACAGGAAGAGCTGCAGGCAGCACAGGAAGCACAGAAGAAGGCAGCACAGTCAGCCAAAGAGAAGGCACAGAGGAAAGGTATGAGTATTGTTGTTTGTCACTGCATTTATAACTGTGATGTTTTAGCTGCAGATCTGCTCATAAAATGATCAGGATTAAATCACCAAGTAGTAGGAAACTTTCTTAGCTACCTCTAAGTGGAGAAGAAACAATATTTTATGCCTGAAGAGAAACAGAAGACACATGATGTTTCTCAATCTGCAGTCTGGACTGCACTTAGGCTGATACTGATGATGTTTCTTAAGTCCACAAGAACACATCCACTAATGCAATTAAGAGTTCACATTTAGTGAAGTTTAGTGTCCGTGATGCCCTTCATATTTCAATAAGGCTGTAAGCAGTGATTTATTACCAAAGAGAGAAACGTTAGCAATCTGATGTATTGTTTTTATGTGCGTCTTGTGTAGAGCAGCTTCAATGAAAGACAGTCTGTAAAGAATTGGTTTTCAAACCCTCACATGCAGCAAGAAGTAAATGTAAGAAGTCAATGTATTCATTTGAAGGACTGCATTGGCAAGACTGATGACCAGTTAATATTTTTGGTCTTTAATGCAGGCCTAAAGTACAGAAAACTGTCAGTACTTTAAATTTGACAGTTCTTGTCCTTTCACAGGGCTGCAGAACAGTGCTGAAGACAGCACGCTGAAATGGCACAAGGAGCTGCAGGAGTCTGCAGCTCAGTGCGCTCAGTCCTTCGAACAACTCAACTCCCCAAAAGACACCCAAGTGAGTTAGTGCTTCTTTGAACAAATTCTTGTAATCTAACCAGCTGTTTTTGAGATTATTTTTATATGGAGGATAAAGTTTATCCCTACATGTGGAATGAGCCAAGAACTTTGTCTAAATTAAGGACAATCTATAAAAGATGATCATCACATGGTCAAAAGGACATTGACTAATTATGAACCTGACCAAACGTTTTACGTTGAACTCTGAACTGATGGTTTCATTTCTTTTTTTCTGGACTCAGACAAAGAAGCTGAAGCTGGAGCTTCAGAAAGCAGCCACCATTCCTGTCAGTCAAATCTCCAGCAACTGTGGATCACAGCTCAGAGAAATCTTTGACAAAATCGACAAGCTCCTGTCGGGACGGGCCGTGGTGTCGGGGGGGAAGTCTGTCTCCACCTCTCAGCATCCCCAGGGCCTGGACTTTGTCAGCTACAAACTGGCTGAGAAGTTTGTGGTGAGCGCTGTTTTACATGTGATCATTTCAAATTGAATGAATAAGTGACTTTAAAAAGTAAGGAGATAAAATTAGCAGCGTGTCATCAAGCTGTGGTCGTATATGTTGATTTCTTCATGACTTCTTTCCCTCTGTAGAAACAAGGAGAGGAGGAGGTGGCATCTCACCATGAAGCTGCTTTCCCCATCGCTGTCGTGGCCTCCGGCATCTGGGAGCTACACCCTCGAGTTGGAGAGTTAATCCTCGCCCACCTGCACAAGAAATGTCCATACGCAGTCCCACATTATCCTCCTATGAAGGAAGGGACACCTGTGGAGGACTATCAGAGGTACGGGACACAAATATTTCACTACACTGTCACTTTGACACAGTTATGTTGGATTTATCACACAATTTAAACACTGTACAGATTTGCTTCAGGTAATTTGTTTTTTAACCTTATCAGGATCCTTGGTTACCGTGTCGATGACTCTGGGGTGGAAGGTCAGGACAGTTTCCTGAAGAGGATGTCCGGGATGATCCGTCTGTACGCTGCAGTGATCCAGCTGAGGTGGCCCTACAGCTCCAAGCAGGGGGTAGGAACAGTCTCACTACTGTTGTGATTCCTGTTTGTTCATTTATTCTGTCACTGCAGTGTTACTCAATTTCAACTATCATTAAGCTCCTGCATCATTAAACTTAGATTTTCTGTTGTGATTAATTAAAACACTCTTTGTACTTACTCTGTTTCAGTCTGCTCCTCACGGTCTGAACCATGGCTGGCGCTGGTTGGCTCAAATGCTCAACATGGAGCCTCTGGCAGACATCACAGCTACTCTGCTGTTTGACTTTCTTGAGGTGAGTCCTGCACCTTACTACGGATCCATGTATTACATAAATCAATCCTCAGTCCAACTGTATTGCACATACTTACTTGAACAGGACATGATGAGCATCTCAGTGAGCGCTGACAAAAACGTAGCTCATAATAGTGTATAGTTATTATTTTGATTGTGTTGAAAAATTTGGTAGTAAAAGTTGAAAACAGTGTAGTATTTGGCAGATATTTGTTGGGACACCCAGCCTTAAAGCAGAGAGTCCTTAAAAAAACAGGATGTCCGGTCATCATAATCACTTCCCTGGTAAGGGGTTACACACCACTCAGCGCTGATCATTTTGATTATGCAACATCTTTGGAGTGTTGAGGGAAGTGCCTAAAGAACAAGGTATAAGCATTATTCCACTTAACTGGAAATTGCATCCTAACACCAGATGATCCAAAAGAAGCTAAACAAAGTTTTTCAATTCAATGCCTTATTTATGTGTAATTTAGCTCAACGTAGAAAAGGAGTCCTATGACTTTTAAAGTATCTTTTTGAACTGGAAGGTGGTTCATGGCTCTCTGAAGCAGAGCTTTTTTGTCTGTAGTTGCTCTGTATGTCTGACCAGTTGACAGTGCATTGTTAAGTTTAGTTTGTCAGTTTGTCAGTTGAACTGTCTTCAGGTCAGTGGTCAGTGTGTTGTGATGGTCAGGGTCGTTTCATGTTGACTGTTCTTCAGAGGTACTTCCTCCATGTAGAGGGACTGTGTGTATCATCATGTAACTATGTTGCTGTCATCAGACTCGTAAACCTTTTTGGTGAGTGATGGCTGATGATGAAGTAATTTTTTTTTATTACTGTGTTCTATGATTGTGTGTGTGTCTCCCTCAGGTTTGTGGTAATGCTCTGATGAAGCAGTATCAAGGCCAGTTCTGGAAACTCATCCTGCTCCTGAAAGATGAATACTTCCAGAGGTACACACCCTCTTTACGTCCGAAGCATATGGAGTCTTTCACCAGCAGGTCACATACTTTACCAGCAGCCAGTGCAACATGTTTAACTTTTCTCTATTTGTGTTTCTCCAGAATTGAAGCAGTGGCCAGCAGTGGACAGATGGGCTCGGTCATCAGACTTAAACAGTTTCTAGAGGTACGTTGCTGGTATCAGTGGTGAATTGGGCAGACTGTTATTTATTTATTCAACTTGCATTAACTCAAACTGCTGTCTTTGATCAGCCAAAACCTACAACTTTTGTGTTCAAACTGAGGTTGAGAAGAAACTTAAATGAAAAATGGAATTGGAAGTCATTAAATATGGAATTATTAAAGAAAAATTGTTGATTGAAATAGTAGGATTGACATAGAACATAGGATAGACGTTAATCATGGTAAAAAGAGTAAAACACTGGAGGAAGACCAAAAAACATTTTAAAAAATTTTAATAACACTGAATATTTACTCTGTGATTTTGATCTTGGTGTGTTTTATTGTGAAATACTAAAATCTGTCTCTCACACTCCTAGACGTCATTGCAGAACCGACAGATCAGTCCGCCGAAAGGCCAGCTGAGCTCCACATTCTGGAGGTCATGATGAAGGAGAAGCTGCATTGGATGTTGCTTAAGACACTGTTTAACAGTGAAGAAAGCATAAAGGGACATGGTGTGATGCTGGGAAGCTGTTTGCTCTGTGGCTGCAGGGAAACTTAGTCTTCAGGCAGCTGCAGTTGGTAATCAGCAGGAAAAGTTGAAGTTGCTCCAGGAGGAAGATGGTTGTCACATCTGCTGAACTGAGATGTGATGAAGCTTTCTTTGTGTCTTGAGTCATTAACTGGATGTCATAAAACACTGATCAGCAGGATGGATGAAGGCACATGCTCAACTACATTTTCGGAACCCAATATATTCAAAAGCAAAAATGAACTTATCACTGAACAGCAAAAACAATGACGGGAGCTCTTTTTGATGACTTTTGGTCTCACTAGCACATCAGTCCTCCCAACATTGTTTCAAATGGTGTCAAATGTATCTAGTGCGCTGATGTTTTTCTGCTTCATCATTTGCATGTGTGAAACAAAAAAATCCAAATTATTAATTATGGTCATGCAATGATGAGGCATTGTGTTGAGATGTTAATGTGTGTTTTTGAATCCTCCAAATGACTGAGTTCACTGAACAGAACATGAAGCTGTTTTACTGTTAGCTTGTTATAATCTCTTTGAGGAGGAAAACTCTTTGTTTTATTTTATTTGTTCACTACAGGATCACTGCTGTTTGTGTTTTTACTAAGTCTTGACTGTCAAAGTTCAAATCAAATTGTGTCGCATGATTTTATTTATTTTTTTAAGAATCCACCATGTGGATCCGACGATCTTTTCATTTGATCCCTGTGAATGAAGTTATTCCAGGGTTAAAAGTAAAAAGGGGTTTCAATGAGCAGAAATATGGCTCAGGCCTTTAAAGTGACACTCTATGCTTTGTTTCTGTTCTAAAATGAATGTAGATTCTACATGTGTGTCACCACAGTGATGGATTAGATCTAATCTTCATCTATACCTATGCATCAAATGTCTGAAATAAATCCTCATCAGCAGTTTACCGGAAATGTTTGTCATCCTGGGGTTTATGTGTTGTTTCTTGTTTTGCCCTCATGAGAAAAAACATATGTCCATTACTCTTAGATCAGAAAAAGAAAAAACAGGAGTCTTTAATGGAGTGGAAGTCAATCTAGATGAACAGTTTATCAAAACTGTCAGTGTCTGGTTCAAGCTTCTGAATGAGAGGCTGCTTTTTAAAATTAGCCTTTGGTTTTACACTGATGGTTGACAGCCATCCAACATATCCTAAAATGTTTTATAGAGCTGAAAGTAGAAATAACACAGAGCAGAAACTCTTTTACAAGTGAAAGTCTGACATTGATAATCGAAAGTCAAAGTGAAAGACTTCATGTAAATTAAGTAAAAGTATCAATAGCACTTGAGCTTTTCTTGGTAAGGGTAGACATAATTCATATTACTTGATATATTGCTAGGTAGTTTGGGAATTTATTACTAAGTCTGATCTGCACTTAAGACAGTACATCATATTTATGAGCTGATTATATTTTGTATTAATCTAAATCTGCAAAGTAATGTATCAAATAAAAAAGCTCCATTGTTCTCCCTTTCTCAGATGAAAACTTGCAATTTTATCATATGAAAATATTTTTATGTGTATTGCTGAATCACATTTACAGCCAATACTAACTCTGTTACATTAAGCTGTGCTTGCTCTACATCATTTTTAGCCTAAATTTTATCTGATGCTCAAATAAAAACTACAACACAAAACTCAATTTTTAATTTTTATTTTAACCTTTTTACAACTATGCACATTAAGTTGTTTTTAATACAGTTAATTCAGAAATGGAAATGCAGTTTGCATAATAAATATATCAAACTGGCAGCTCAACAGTTAACATTTTATTTTGATTTAATTTAACCTAAAGAGACCACCAGCAGACGTGCTAATTTATTCCTCACTGCCAGACTGATCCTGCAACAGTTACACAGACAAATACAGATACAACAGCAGAGAAAATGTGATCTCATGGTATCTGTGACAAGTTTACCCACAAAGATCTGAACATTGGAGAAAATCAAAATTAGTTATTTCAAGTCAGCCTTTAAAATCAGCTTACATTACAAATGAACTGAACACTGTGAAAATCAGGTTGACCCAGTTCACATTTTTGTCATTTAAGTGATGCGTGCTTGACCTCCTTTTTCCTTTTTTTTCTTTTTTAGAGTCAAAAAAGGTTGAGAGCAAACAATATATACTTATGAGAGACAGCGGGCAAAAATTGGAACAATATCTGAAGAAATGAACAGATTTGTAAATTTTCTCCCATAAATACAATAATCTTGGGAGTCCTTGATGAAGCCACAATCTTTGGTTGAAAACTGCTGAGGCTGACCATGTTAATGAGCTTTTTAAAAAGAAACAAAAAAGAAACTTCTGTATGTAATGGTCTTGCACCTCCCAAATTACACCTTTTTGGTGTTGATGAGGATCAGAAAATATCTGTTAGGCCTCTTTGACACTTATTTATGCCCTCGACTCTTTTCCCAGAAATTTAAAGACCTGCATGGAAACCTTGCTGGCTTTCTGACTCTAATAAAAAGATCAACAAGATGCATTTCTATCTCCCCAGAATGTGAAAATATGACTGTGCCATGTTGGTCAAGTAGGTTTTAATATCAGTACAACAGAATGTTTTATTGGTAATGATGCAATCAGAAAAGTTCACCAGTAGAGATGAGTAAAATACCCTTAAAAGAACGGAGGAGTTGATGAATCCTTCACATCAGCTTAGTCAATAAATGAAAACATTGAATATCTGGCAACAGTATTTGATGTGTGTTATCTCTTTACCTACATAAATGGCTGCAGTTAACTTATTCATACAAATCAACCGGTTTAAGATTCATAAACATCAAGCAGGAAATCAATCAGGACAGTTCGCAAACAGATTTCCACAATCAAAGCAGCACTTATTGCTTCCTGATGCTGCTCACTGTCTTTCTGGCACTTTACTCTTCAGTCTTTTTGAGGCTGGAAGCACTTGTAGCTCTGTGGTCTCCTTCACCTGTTTGCATCTCTTCAGCTTCAGTAACGGCCCTCGTGGTTAAGCGTTGCGCTCTCCATGCGTCTGTACCAGTGTTTGACCTTGGTGTTCTCCATCATGTCGTCAAACGCCTGCAGGCCCTCCATCACTCTGAGGACGCCAAACACCGCCTGTGGACGGAGGAAAACAGACGAAAAGTTGACCCCAAATTTAATCTGTGGACACTTGCACAGTGCTGTAAAGCTAACAATATTTATTTCATTACTGAGAAAGAAAATTAAACTGTTATATAGATGGAAAATAGAGAAACAAATTCGCTGTTTGCAAATTCTTATTACTAGCAGGCTGTTAAAAAACTCAAAAACCACCTGTTTGTAATGTTCCATAGGTAAGGTGTGTTAGTGCCCATGGCATGTGAACACATTCTGTTTTAGTATGTTTACCTTTTTTACATTTAATATTAAACTGTATGACTTGCATGTCAGGGAAAAAACTAAACTCATTAGCATTCATCACTGGAGGACTAAGTTTCCATGACCATAATTAGTTAAGTTTCATCCTACAGTCGTCAGAATATTTGACTCCAGACCAAGGAGCAAGTCCCACTGGGAAAGGAACAGGTGTGTGTCCTCACCAGGTCAGCCAGGTTGGGTTGATCTCCACCCATGAACTTCCTCTTCTTGCCGATGGCTGCCACCCAGTCATTGACTGCTTTGTAAAGATCCTTTCTGACATCGTCCTGCAGGTTGTGTCTGTTGTTTCAAGAAAGGGAAAAAAACACTTTGATAATCAAACACTGGCTTGAAAAAAATCCTAACACCACAAGCAACTATCAGAAACATTTCCTTAACACACAGTTGTGTGTGTGATGATTGAACCGGACTCAGTCTAGACTGAGGATCTTTGTAAGATATTTCTCCTGTGCAACTCACCGGGCTTTCAGCCTTTTCGAGATGAGAAACATGGCCACAGCGCCGACATATTTGGCAAAGAAACCTTCAAAAGTGCCAAACTTGCCCTCACGTACAATGTAGTCAAAGGAGGCCAGGGCCTCACCGCTGGTTCGGTACACATTGGGAGATATAAGATGCACAAGCCAGTCATCGGCCCACTGACGCCACTTCATCTCCTCTCTGAAAACAGGAAAAGACACACCGAGTACAAATCACAGCATAGTAGCAGTAAACCCTTTATGTAATTTATTTAATTAAACTATTGATCATTGTGGCTAAGTAGTCTAACCAGTTGTGGACCAAACCTGATTTTTTGGGACTGACATCACTTTAATGAGACACTGGTTTTAGATCTTAAACAATTATTCATTAAAGGCAAGAGGTTCTCCACATTTAGTTCAGCTGCTTCAGCTTTTGAATAATGGAAGTAAAGTGTTACATAATAGTGCTATTAAACAATTTCATTTAATTTCCACTGAAAGACAGCCAAGCCACAATGTACAACCCTTCAAAATAAGCGTATACTGATGGTTCTGTGATTGTTATGGCTTATGGTTTATGTGTGAGCAGCAGGTCTGCACTAACTTCTGCATTCCTTTCTCGGGGTAAGTCTCCACAGTCTCGGCTTCACTCAGCATCAACCAGTACTTGTTGCTGTACTCTGTCACCTCCTTCCCACTGTCGTTCACTGACTTCATCTCTGGGTAGCAGCGAAGGATGTCGGTCACATTTTTGTCCCTGGATGACCAAGGTTCACACATAGGGTCAGTGCATCAAAAATCAGAAATATACAAAAAATAATTAAAGCTATTGTGTCATTGTTTTCTGTAGGTCAGAAAATAATGGAAAATGGTTGTTATAATTTCCCACAGTCCACATCGATGTCTTCAAAAGTCTTGTTTAGTCTGACCAACAGTCCCAACCCAAATGTTAATAGTCCTCTATCTCATATGACAGTTAAAACACATGTGTTTTCATTTAATGAGCCTTAAACAGATTGTTTTTAATATTTAAGCAATACATATTCCAAATTGTGTTAGCTTTGAAAAATAAAACAGTAGTAAATTAATTTTCTGGCATAATGTCTGAAATCCCATAGAGAAAATTTGGCAACACACTACTAAATAAAACCTAAACCTAAACCTATGGACTTACTTGTTAATTAAATATGTCTTGAGGCAGCTGATGATGACAGATGAGTCATTCAGTTGCTGCAAATGAGAAACAAAAGAGAGAAAAGACAAAAAGACATGAAGGTTTTTTATGCACATTCACTCTTATACTAACCTATTCCATTTCTGAATTACAACAGGACAGTGTTCCATTCAAACTAGAAATGGCTTAAAGTGGAGCTCTGATGTTATCTAATATATTTGATTCCCTAATTAAAATGGTTGAAAAGGTTTTTACTTCAATTTCAACCAGGTTTGACATGTTAACACTGGTTTTGAGGTAGAAAGATGTGTTGTTTTAAGTTAGTTTGAGATTACTTCACGGAAGTCCTTAAATTGAAAATGTGCCAGATTAAGGTAAAATAATACCCAAAATGCAAATGATTTTTAACTTCTGTGTGACATTGAAAGGACCGTAGGGTGGAAAACATTTTGGTACAGATAAAGTGATTTCATCCTGTGATTTGATCATCTTACCACATCGCTATCCACCATCAGGATGGGTACTTTTCTGTAGATCGACCACTTGATCTCTTGCCTCATCACCGGATTCACTTCCACAATCTCATATGGCAGCCCGTGGTAGTCTAGAAATGCTCGCACTTTGCTGCAAAAGGGGCAGGTCTTGTACTGGTACAAAATCAACTTCAGACCTCCTTCTGAAACCTGGAACAAAGTGGCCTAGAACGAAGGATCAACCATCATGGGTGACTTAATAAAGGCTGATTCTATGTACAATAATTTCTAGTGTGTTTTGAAGAGTACGAGAACATCCAAGTATTGTGCCCATAGGTAACTGATAACCATGTCCAGATCTATGGATGTTAATATGCTATTATAACAGCAAAAGGCACAGGTGTTTTTAAATTGTCACAGTTTATGGTTTTAAATTTTAGTCCACAGAGTATTTATCCAGGAACAGATACATGAATCCACAACTTAAATAATGAGAATTTGGACACACAGAGTCACTGTGCAAGGAAACACCGCAAAGGAATTTAATACTGCAAAAGTCACCTCAAGCTCCTCATTAGTTAAGCAGATACTATGCCTAAATGATGCATTTGCCCATAAAAATTTGCAATTAATCAGATTATCAAGAAATTAAAAGACACCCAGTGCATATATGCTCTTTAGTGTGGTAATTGAACCCCTAAGATGATATCAAAATATATCTTCTTGTTCCATTTTTTAATTAGGGCTTCATGATACTATCCTACTTTAAACAATTTAAACAAAAATAACATTGTTTCAAGACGTGCTGAACAACATAGTGCACTGACATATTAATGATGACAAATGCTACAGTAACACCTGCAGATGACAAGCAGCTCCACAAAACAGAACAAAACAGACAGCGAACATGTAGTTTAAGTCCAGCATTAAAACTTCCTAAATAAATATGCAAAGGTATTAGCTGCCAATGTTCTCAAAATACCAGAAGTAGATGTACTCATTGTGCAGAATTACTTTTTTTTTTTTTTTAGAATGAGACTGTAAATACCAGAAGGTTATGTGTGCAGTATTTACCCAACTTATTTGTTTTTATTTGTGTGCTTCCTGTAAAAGCGG
>JAQNCA010000027.1:4610758-4622660 GCA_029783725.1 Acanthurus tractus
CACAGGGATGATGGTGGCTGTCTTGAAGCAAATGGGAACACTCTCCTGTGACAGTGATATGTTCAAAATGTCAGTAAAGACATCTACTAGCTGGTTGGCACATATTTTTAGTACATGGCCAGGGATGTTATCAGGCCCAGCAGCTTTACTCATATTTACTTTCAGCAGGACTTTCCTCACATCCACTGTGGATATTTCATCTGCTGTATTTTAACTTGTTGCTGAGCGTTTTTATGAGTGTTTCACTGTCATACTGTTGTGCCCTGCTTTTCTTGCTTTCTCCTGAGCTGTTTGTTCAATCAGCAAAAAGCTCTAATTTGTTTTTCAAATCCGCTCTTTAAACCCGACCGTCCATGTTTGAAATTTTTAAGTGTCCGGATCAGGTTTGTGTGTGTAGACACTGTAATCATTTGCAGGCATGTTCATGCTGACTGGAGGCAGGTTTTCCATCCAGAGTCTCTGCAAGCCAGACACACAAAGTCTGGCTGCTGCTCGTTCAAACTTTTTATTGAATATTTCAGTGAGGTCTTTTTCTTATTCAGTAGGAGAGGACAGATGAAACCTCTTTGTGTGTTTGTCCTCTCTGCTCTGAAACCTCAGATTTTAATATAAAAAAATTTGGATGAATCACCTGCAGAAGAATTACATTTTACTTCGAGATCAGACTGAAATTTGATCTAAAACATTTGACACTATGTGTTTGTTATTAAATAGACCTGAAAAGAACACCATTTGTATCCCAAACAGCCTGCAGATCATATTGTGCTTTTAGAGGATCATGGTGTATCAGTCATCACACAAATGGCTTCGGAACAAACGTTGTCATTGGGACTGATGTCAGCATCATTGCATGTATTTAGTCTTCTTATTTAATCTAATAACATGGCAATTTGCAGCTAGTTGTCAGTGGAATTTTAAAGCTGTTTTTGTTGGTGTTTTTCACATTGTAAACAGTAGTTTCTCAAACAGCTTTAGTTGTCAGTTTTTGCTATTTTTGTCTGTTGGAGCATTTCATGACGCATAAGCTCTTTTTCCCAAAGTCTTTTTGTTTTCGGACTGTCAACATGCGACAGGAAATCTTTAAAGACACTTCTTCCTACTGGAAACTATTTAACATCAGAAATATTAGGCCAAAATAAATGTTTAATGCTTTTTTAATTTGAGTTCAAGTATCTGATTGTTTCTTCCTCAGTGACTGCACTCAGAAACAGAAAAGGGTAATAATACTGGAAAGGTAAAACTAACAATATCTGCGTTGAGGAACTACAAATAATACCAATTCTATACTCATAATGATCGTCAGTGCTTGGATTCTAGATGAATGTAGTCATAATTGTCACTAGGAAGTTTTGGCTTTGAATCTCACCTACTTACCAAGGGTGTAACAACATCATAGAGTTGATTTCAATACTGCAAAAATATTGAACACGTGACGATAAACCTCATTAGAACTTAGATTGATTGATTGGTTGGTGGAAATAATGTTCATCTGCAGCTTTATTATGGTTTATTTGTTTTTTGTTTTTTTTTTGCAAAAATGGTAAAAGCTCTTGTAACAAGATATTACATGAAAGCATTTAGTAGTCTTTTTAAAATTTTATTAAATCAAGCTCAATGTATTTGTCATGGCTGTTGGTTGGTCAAAAACACTTTTGAGATGTGAACTTTGATTCTAAAATTCATCCAACTTTTTTTGTCCAGCTTACTTTTATTTAATTTACTCGAACCAAAGGATTTATACAGTCAGTAACTAACAGATAAATCCCCAAAATGCAATGAATGTGTAAATTACAATGTTTATTCTGAATGTACATGTGTTTGATGTATCATAGCATTATGCTTTGACCTTGGAGACTTGTGTGGTTCCCCACCAGAGCAGCTTCAAAGTAGAACAGAAGCAAGCAGCTGTGGTGACAAAAACATACGATAAAATCTGAGCTCACCACTAGAGCTGCATGGTTCAACAGATTCTGGAATGTGCAATAGGTTTCAATCTCTATGTTTTATAATCAAAAATCTTCTAATATAATAGTCTTATGTCTTAAAGTCACCTCTTATGAGGGTGATCTGATGCTCCTGTTGCATGTTGTCTTGAAATGCGTTTTGGACACTTGAACTGTAACACCCATCAACATCTTGAAGCTGCATTTAACCTGACAAGATCACACTGCATGCTTAAATAAGTGATGACAGGTTACGGTCATGTAACGCAGGTCAAACAGCCAATACCTAAACTGCCTGTCCTGTCTTTGTCTCAGGCCACAGGAAGAGGACCTGCAGGTTACAGTCTGGCTTCCTGTCTTGGCTTGGTTTCTGTAAAAGAGGAAGGGAGGGGTGGGGGGTGGGGGGGTGTCTTATATAGCTCTATGAAGAGCTGGCTTTGCCTCCCTGTTTCCATGACAACGGCTCTCCTACAGTATTCAGCCGTGGGACGGCCTCTGCATCTGAAAGCAGTTCCCAGTGGTGTTCAGGCCCTCTCTTTTTTTCTTCAGCTGCACTCTCTTCTTCTCTGTCTTCTTCTACTGTCTCTCTGTTTTTAAGAGCGGCAGCACTCCATCTTCACTTATTGCTGTACTTTTTAGCCTCAATGTCGAACATCATTAGCATCTGAATCAGAGCTGAAGTCTGTCTTTGTTCCCTGTTTAAATTCCCTGAGACTACAAGATCGAACTTTTAGCGCACACTTAAAATATTTACACAAACTGTCTTTAAATGCGGAGATATTTGCCAAGGAACAAAGAAAAAATTTTAAATAAGAAATTGAGTGAGCAGGAGTCTTTTCTGCTCATTTTGCAGGAACATCTGGTTTTATTTTGCAATATATTTCCCAGAAGACACAGTTAAAAATTAAACAGTGTGGTTGTTGACACTGATTGTAGTACATTTGCACAATCATGACACACAAAGGCAGAGTGGTCAGAGCAGCACTGAAGTAAAAACAGACAGCATGTCTTGTGCGATAGGTATATAGATTAAAAAGAAAAAAAACTCAGAGGCTTCCAGTTACAAAACAGACACATTTTTATAGCTCTGAGGCAAAATTTTTAAGTCAAAGGAAACTTACTTCCTTTCTATCACCATTTCAGCCATTTGCGGTAAAATCCATACGACCTACATAGGATGAGGTTGCCTAGAAATATTTTTGAGAGGTTGCAGAAAGCTGATTGAGCTTTTAGGTCCAGTTGTTGATAAATATATTAAAATGCCAATACAGAGTCCAGCTGGAGGGAAAGGTGTTTTTGATGCATTCTGAATAACTGTTGGGGAACCCCTAAACCCACAACCAGCAGAAAGAAACATTTAATGCAGACTGAGAAAAGTAAGTTTATTGCTGACTGAGGGTAAATGTCCTCCAAAGGCTTAGTTTCTCTTTAAATGCAACCATGAGCCTCATTTTGGTATGTTTTGGTAGATGTCCTCATTGCAGGAGTTTGATTTAAGTGTTGCAGTATGTTTGCTGATAGTTCTAAAATTTAATCAGTGTAGTGCACCTGGATGATAAAGGTCAAATCAAACTGGCCTGGAAAGAAACACAAGGCTCACAGTAGAATTGCTTTTCACAAATGGGGTGGCGAATTTGGGTGCAAAAAAAGCAGTGTCACTCCTGCTTATTTTTAGTTTATCTGGAGGAGTTTTATATATTTAAATCAACTAGTTTTTATGTAACAATACCACTGTTTCAGAAGTTAGAATGGGCACAGGGCTGCAGTAAATGATCATTTCACTGATGATTCTTAGAGAAATTAAATTCATTAGCAGCAATCAGTGAATCATTTTGAAGTTTTTGACATTAGCTGCTAAATGAACACCTGATGGTTTTATAGTTCCTATAGGAAACCATCTGTCAGGTATCAGTGAGTTGTTTTGGCCTGATGTTGGACACGTCAAGCTTAAGATTTTCCTTAAAGTGGTCACAAATTTGTCATTTGTACAAAACAACATAAAACATACCCTTTCTTTTTATTGAATTAGTGGAAGCCATTACAAATGTTCTTTCAGGTATCTTAGATTTTTAGTGTGTTCTTTTTTTAAATTACTTTGAATTGCTGTATGTGTAGGATTTGCTGTTTTCTATTCTTTTTGGTGTTGAAGGGAAGCCCATTTTTGGATATTTTAAAACCTACATTTTTTTACATTTATACTTGCTGTCTACCACTTTTCCTTTGCCCTTTACCAACACATTACCTTGATTCTTGGCTCACTACTACCATCATTTATCAGTGGCGTAGTGTGAAACTTTCGGCAGGAACAAGTATTGCATCAAACACATGCTAGTGTACATGTGTGTCGTGCAGCTAGTTGAGCTGAAATAGGAACTGCTAATCATGGCAATACTCAAGAGCACCACAGGGAACCATTTTTTAACAGGCTGTTTTCTTATGGACCTAATTTTATGTCTCTTAGTATAAAGCTAACATGGACTGCAATCCCCAAGAAATGGCCCAAGAGACAAAAAAAGGAAAAGCACCAACCAAGGCAAAATTAAATAGTCAAAAATCTCTGAAAGGAGATAACACAGAACTGTCCACACTGTTTGATTGACAGGTGGTCTCTGAGTCTGTGACAGGTGCAGTGCAGCATTTACTTTCTAAATGCTATCAAAGATTTAGAGAAGCTCAGTAGAAAGGCAGGTGTCTACATCATGGCAGTTGGAGGATTTCCAGACTTGACCAGACACTTTTATCGTCCCCGCAGATATTCCCAAGAAAACCAATTTTTTTGTTGCGGGCTGGAAACCTGCCAGAACGTCTGGTTTCACATTTACCAGCAACATTAATGAGCGGGGAGGCTGATTCATACATCATTCTCAGAAGCAGTCACCCTGCTTCATCTTTAATGGGCTCACACAGACAGTCTGGCACTACAGGAGCAAAACAGAGCCCGTCCTTCTCTCTTAATTAATTGCTGCAGCATAATGAAGCAGAAGAGAATCACACGGCAACTCTGAGCCCCTCTGTGTACCTGCTGCATTACATTTGGCGAGAGATCTTTTTTTTGTCCTTTTGCAGATGCATTCACTTCTGTGGCAATTCTGAGCAATTCAGCCTGAATGTTACGGAGAGGAAAGAAAGCAAACACACTGCGGTCGTGGCACAACAGCTGAGTGTTGCTGAGCTGTTGGGCAATACCTCCAGAAGACGGAAAGACGAGAGCAGCTGTTGACAGTTAAGAGGTTCCCTGGTGAGGGAGGAAGGGAGGGAGGAGACGAGGGGGGGGGGCGAGAAGAGGGAGGGAGGGAAACAAGTGGAGTGTAGGGTTCTTGGTGGCTGGGAAGAGGAGAAGGAAGAGGAGGAGGCAAAAGGAGGTGGAGGTGGAGGGGTTCCTCTTTTTTCTCTGAGACGGACTCCTCGCAGTGTTCGGGGAGAGAGAGCTAGCGAGCAGCAAGCTTAAGGAGTTCCTTCTTGATTTTTTTTGTTTATTTTATTTTTTATAATCATTATTTCTTTGTCGGTTTATATTTCGGTTTGTGAGGGGCAAAACAGTGGCTTTGTGGTGCGTTCATGTGCAGCATGGAAACCAAGTCCCTCTTCAACCTGCACAGAGCCCTCGCTCAGCCTGTTAAGATGTGCATGTTCGATTTCCCCGTCACCATCCTGGATGACCTGGTAAGCTCCGCTACTGCATCGCAGAAAATGTGTGTGTTCGTGTGTGTGGGTGTGTGTGTGTGTATGTGCATACACATCTGTGCAGTATGTGTTTATGTGAGAACATGAGTATACTCATTTAGGTTTAAGTATGCATGTTTGTATCGTGCATTACACATTGTGTTTCTGCACGTATATGTGTGTGTCTGTGCGTAGGCGTTGCATCGTAACTGGGTGTATGTGTTTAAGTGTGTGGAAGGGATGCAGCGATTGCAGTATGAGGCAAAAATCCCAGTTCCAAAGTTTAAATGCATGAGTTTATTCCAGAAAAGTACAGATTAATTACATTTAAATAAGTTGTGTTTTGTTTTACCCACAATTCATTGTTGGCTTCTTGTTCACAACAGTTGCTGCCTTTTAAAATAGAAATAGCGTAATGATACAAAAGAAAATAATAACCAAATTTAAAAAAAGGGCGAGTACTTTTCTCTGAACTTAAATGTGAGCTCCCTCTTTTAATATCAATGTCAGTATTTCCTTAAACAAACAAATGGAGTTAAAGGTTGAAGGACTTCTGTCTGTATCAGGACTCTTTTCACAAATTACACAGTGATTTTCAGTCCATTTGGTTCATGTTCACTTAATTAATGTTCTGTCTGGACATGGCCACATGTACTGAACTTCCTTTTCAATGGCATGCTTGCAGCTGGGATACACAGGTGCTTTCTGGAAATTGCCTTCACATCTGCCTTCCACCAGGCTAGTGGGCCAACATCAGTGCCAAATGCATGAAGGGAGAAGTTCTGAATGAGGTTTTTTCTGGTTATTGCACTTCCTGTTGCTTCTGACATGTTCTTCCTTGGTGGTTCACTGTAACAATCCAGATAGGCTCTTCTCTTTCTTGGTGATGGCAGAGGGGCTTTGTATGGTTGCTGCTATTTCTGTGTCCGGAGTTTCCTTTGTTGTAAGCACTTGAGCTTCATTACAGCATGCCTTAACTGTGACGTTAAGATTTCCAGATAAGTCTACTGTAAACCTTGGATCCACAAAACAAACCAAATTTGTATGTCTTAGTATTTCTTAGCTGCAGCGGAAGTATCTGTTGCATTTATTAGTGAAAGTACTATCCTCCATCTTGAAGTACTTCATTGCTGATATGCTCCTAGACAGGCTTTAAGAGTGAAAGTGTGACCTGTCTGTCTGAGGCAAGGACATTGGTAAAATCCTAGGGAGGGCAAAGGGACTGACTGACTGACTTCCTCTAGGACAGTGATGTCACTGTCTCAAGCCATGTGATGCTGTGTGCGTATGTCTCTTGCCAGCGCCCCAGAGATGCCTGATGCCTTGAAATCATTTCAAATGTGGATTCCCACCTGGGACCACATCATGATTCAGTGCATGCTCAGGGATCTTCAATCCTGCCTGTCCCTTTTTTAAGCTCTAGTGTTCTTTTCCAGCTCTTGGAAAAACCCTTGCATCAGATATTGGCATGCTCCGGTAGATTCTCCACCCTTGGCAACGTGAGAACTTTGGAAACTAATGGATTTTAATTGTGACCAAAACATGCAAACCAACACAAGGGGAATTTTCAAAAAAATGTCTTTGTGCTATTGGTGTTTTCCAATATAAAATAAATGGCCAATAAGAAGAGAGAACAGTAAAATTCATACAGAGTTATTCTCAAACACCAGAGTTAGTCCCCATCTGCAGTTGCACCAAACCGTGCCCCCTCTGCCAGCTGTTTCTCCACACTCGCTTATTACTCCCAGCAATTGATTTTCTCTTGAGATAAAGAGGTTCTTGTTGGAACTGTTTTACTGAAATGTCTTTATCATTAATTTAAAAATTGTTTTTCCTCAATCTTAAGTGACATCATGTATGTGGAGTTGAAATAAGCCACAACATTATTCAACTTTTGGGCTTGTTTTTAAGTGGGAGGTAGTTTTAAGCTAAAAGTGACACAAAACCTTAATGTTTTAAAGCGAAGTTAACAGTAAAACACTTAAATAGGTGCATTCCTAGTGTATGTATACGGCCATTTCTCTCTTTGAATGTGGTTGTGTGTAGGTGTCTGGGTGTCTGTGCAGTCAAGAGTTACATACATACAGTATGTCACTGCAGTGAACACAGAGTACATTTAAATATTTATTGTGTCTGGATGTGGATGTGGATATGGGTAGGTTGATGTGTTTGGCTGGATCATTGTTGCTCAATGATTATTCTCAATACAAAAAGGAGCATTAAATGTAACAAATCAAAAAAACACTAAATTTTATAATATTTAAATAGACAGGGCCATAATATCGAGTTATTATAGAAAGACACTAAGGTGTGTATGCATGTGTGTGTTTGTCAAGTGCTGCATTGTGCCTTAAAGCATGTGTGTTTGTGCGTCTATCTCAATGTATTTGTGTAGCCCTATAGCTCAATGCATGTGTTTATTTTGGCACTGAATGTAAATGTAAATTAATGCTGTGTGAGTGTTTGTGTTTAAATTGATGTTGATTATTTGTGTGGTTTACAGTGGAAACCTCATTACAGCTACAGCTTTGTCTATTTCTTCTCTGATGTAGAGTAGAGAAATTGATTTTGCTGTATGTTTGTACTTGGTTTGTTTTGTTTCACAGGTTGAACCAATTAGCAACCAATTAGATCGTATAAACAAAAGTCACATGACTTCCTCGTAATTTAATAAGCAGTTTTGGAAACTTGTCAGCCAAGCAGGTCATAGATTTAAATTCTAATTGTAATTTTAAGAAAACATCATGTACTTTTTCGTGACATGTTGTCCACTTATCGGTTGTCAGTGATTCAATCCCTGGCTCCTCCAGTCTGTGCATTAAAGGGTCTTTGACAAGAAACTGAATCCTAAATTGCACCTGATGGTTCTTCTACTGCTGTGTGAATGTGTTTCTGATGAGCAGTTTGTCACGTAGCCCCTTAGAAGCCCTTGCCATTAGTGTATGAATGTGTGTGAATGCATGAATGCTGACTTGAAATGTAATAGCACACTGAACAGTCAAAAGACTAGAAAAGTGCTACATAAATGCAGTCCTTTTGCCATTGCCTCTGGCTATCAGATTTTAGAATCTTTCACCTTATGATGACAGGATGTAAGGTTGGTTTAAAGGGGAACATATGTTGTTGTCGTTTTATTTGAAATGCCACATTTACTTAGCGTTGTTCTTGCTAGGGAGAATTATTAAGAATTTTTAAAAAAGGCTTGGATGATCCCATAGTGATTTGGAACTCTCTGACCCCTCCTTCTGCTGGGTGCTTTCTTCTTTAAGACTCTTAAACGTTGTAGTTGACTTGTAACATGCTTGCTTCACATGTCAGAGTTTACACTGCACAGAACGTTTTGACGGTAATAGTCTCTGCATATCTTTCCTGTTTGTGAACACCATTAAGCTGACCTCACAGTGCTGTGCCAAATGCTTTACTGCTGCCCTCGTTTGGGAAAAGATGAGCCCCACACATTTTACATGTATCTGGTGATGATGCGATACTACATGGTATCACATTATACCAGACTCTGGCAAGTGAAAATGTATATATTTTTAAGACAGGACAATAGTCGTATAAGACATTTGTTGTTTTTTTTAAATAAAGCGGCTATTTGAAGATTCTGTAATCGTGACCCATCTCAAGTGTGAACAGCTGTATACATTTGTGTGTGTGTGTGTGCGTCTAACACTGTCACTACCACAGGGCACACCCAGGCAACCATCTCCCTGCAGAGGAGACTGCATGTGCCCTTTGATATTCTGACATGTGTGGTCATGTTTATAATAATCCCAGAGCACCTAATGACAGTGTTGTAGTGTCAGCCTGTTAATTGGGCATAGCCTGATATTAAGCCTGAGGGTGAGCGGGCTTTTTATGGAAGACTGAATGTTTTTTTTGTTTTACAATGATTTGTTTTAAGATTTCTATTTGCACTGTAGATAAGTGTGTGGCTATTTTTCATATTTTAGAGGATTCTAAGTTCCTGTTAAGGACAATCAAAAAAAAAAAAATAAATGAGGGTTTGTCAGCTTTGTTTCAGCAGCCCATGTTTGTCCCCGTCCTTTTTCAAAATAACAATGCTCCTGTGCATGAGCCTAGGTTGATAAAGAGATGGTGTTGGTGTGGTAGAAGAATGGAGCATTCATAAACAGTTGTGCAGATCTCAATAATGACACCCCTTCTTCAGAAACTAGCTTGTGAACGGAGCTCTGCTAAGCCATGAAAACCCTGGTACAAGCGCCGACTCGCCTCCAGTTGTTTCCAGTCTGTGTGAATTTGGTCGATTGAATTTTTTTAATCCTGCATAGTTTTTTTTACTACATCTGTTAAGCCCCTGAGCTTATAATTTTTGTATGAAACACACTCTAACAATAATATTTAGTTAGTCATCATATTTAACAGTCATTTGCTCTTCCCACTGCCAGTTGACTGTTGTTTTAGCTTGGTCAAGTAAAGTCCAGGAATGTAGCCAGTAGGATTTGTTTTACATTAAAAGGAACCAGGCTCTTTGTGGCTGTGAAGGAATTTTGGTAAGTCAAGAGAAAGTAGCACTTGGTGAAATCAAAGTGATGTCAAGCATTATCTCAACTCTGGCATGGGGGTTGCATATTTAAAACAGACAGCCCTGCTTACAAACTTAGGGTGTGTTTATTAGTACAAGGAAAACAGAGAGTACAGAAAATGGTTCTTGTATATAATGGGAAATGTAGTTTTCTGTTTGATGCTTTGCCTGTGTCAGGGACTCACATCTCATGGTTTATCAGCACCTTATGCTTTAATTTTAACATGTTTTGTCTCCTGCAACTTTCTAAGCTTATGCGTTAAAATACTGAGTCACTGGAGTGCTCGTTTCATACTGTGACGTGGCACAATCACACACAGGTGTGAGACTAAAATAGCAGCAGACCAACCATCAGATCAATGTGGAGCATAATGAAATAAAATAAAGTGAATATATCCAGTGACAGTGAGTTAATTTGTTTTTCACCAGAATATCTGGACTTGCAATGTAATGTCCACTTGCAAAAAACTGTAGCATTTTTTGTTTTAGGTCATTGCAGCTCTTGGTTTTGTTGAGGCAAAGATCACAGTTTTTACTTACAAAAGAACACAAGGTACAATTCAGTTAGTAACATATAATGAATCTATTTCTTTTTCTAATCTTAACCAAAAGGGCTTTTGTTGACCAACTACCAACCTCAGATGAAATCTAGCATCCGCACGACTCCAGAGCTTCACAGGAAACAACATAGTCTGTGAAGTTAATTACAGGCAGCTGCTACATTTGTTACCACGTCAAAATTGTGAAAACAGGTCAGCACTTGGAAAGATAAAGGTTTCATTTGTCTTGCTCTAACAGGTGCAACACATATGTTAATCAAGCAGGATATGAACACCGCACGCAGCTCTCAAGGAGGTCTGTTCAGACACATAGTTGAGATCACCTGGTTGGGTTTACTGTGTGTGTGTAGGTTCTTGTCATGGTGGGGTACATTGGCATGGTAGCTTATGCTAAACACCTAATGCACTCTGGAGCAGGTTATTTTTAAGATTGGAGATCAGTGTGTATAAAAGCACTACCTATTCAACAGTTGCTTCAGACAGTTCTCTAAAAACATTGTCAGTTCATAGAAGATCCCGTAAGAGATCAAAAAACGTTTTTTAACCTTAATCTTTTTTTCTGCTTGTTGTGTCCTCCATTTTATGTAATGTATTTTGTCTTCTTTTACCCTGATCTAAATCTTTAAGAAAGGCTTTAATTACTGCGTGAATACTTAAATATATATGGAATATAAATGTAATAGTCTGACCTACTCATGCCCTTATGATGTCACAGTGATATAAGATATAGAAACCGTGCGAGGAAGAGCTTTGTGCTCCAAACATCATGCAGCAATAAGTAAAAGTCCTTTGAACAGGAGCTTTCTGGTGTAAGATTTTTTTTTATTTCAACTTTGTTGGATGTGTGTGTTTTTATCATTGACTGTATAAAACACTGGACAAACCATCCGTGACGTCACCCATTGGTTTCTGCATGAGCGAAAGTGAAGCCTCAGAAATCTTGTCCAGGGCGCAGCCATTAGCCTGCGCATGACTCCGCCAAGAGCCCGCCTAAAGGACAAATAACCAAATATGAGAAAAGAGGCGGGGGCCGAAGGACGGACTGCGCACCCATTCAGCTAATAGTCCCTGGCTATTCGTCAACAGGCTGTCAATCAGTGGAAAATTACGGAATTTTAAGCTTAAATATAAAATAAACAAAGGAGTTAGAAAAAAATTCACCCCCCTCAGAGTTTTCATGAGATAAT
>JAQNCA010000027.1:4630943-4673108 GCA_029783725.1 Acanthurus tractus
TGTGTGTGTATGTGTGTGTGTATGAGAGAGAGAGAAAGAGAGTAACAACATTCTTCAGTTCTCCAGTTAAATCACCACTGACTAAAAGTTGGCTGTCCTTCGAGCTCTTTTAGTTGTGGTAATAAGCCCACATGGGCATCTCTGGAAAACAAATATCGAATTTGATGTTTTTATACTAATGCTCCAAGAGCAGTGACTTTGCATTTTGTGATAAACAAAATGAAAAAGTTATCATTTATTTTCATCCAGAAAAATATTTGCATCAATTTTTTCACACTGATGAAAAAACTCAGATGATTCGTAACAATACTTTTACAGCTCATCATCTCCTCACCTCTGCCTCTATCTGTTGAGCTTACTGCTCTGCATGTTTGAAAGAGTCATTTCTTCTTTGATGCATCTCTGGAAGACGTCAACACCTTTCTTGCAGTTGCAGCAGAAGGCAGATACATTAAGCCTGTGGTGTGAGGTGTTCTCTACAGTAAATCAGTTTATATGTATGTATGAATTGTGATATACAGCAAATATTTATACTTGTGCTATGCAGGCATGTCATTAAATTGTTATATGTTAAATAATTACGTAAAAAGAAGGCAAGAGAAATATAATGTGTCAACAGATGGCCTTTGAATTCGACTGTAATAAGACACAATAACAGGTTAACTTTTTGTGAATTAGTTGATGTTTGCAAACTTCCGACTCCTATTGTTTTATTTCCCATATTTTATTCTCCAGCCATGTGTTCTTACTTTCCAAACATATCCTCAGTCTGTTGGTTAAAAACTTGTTCTGGTCATACAAATAGACAGACAGACACACACACACACACACACACACACACACACACACACACACACAAACAAACATACACACACACACATACAGTCTTTCTTTCCAGCAGCTGCAGATTTGTGAGATATGAAGCACAGCAATGGTTATGAAACCCGGTGATGAGAAAGGCTGGAGAGGTCAGACATGTATGTGGTTGGATTCAGCTTCAGCTGGTGCAGCAGATGTTTTGTGAAATTTGTTCAATCACTTTCACACCTGTTCTTCCTGTTGGTACATCAGTGTAAAAACACAGTGTAGATGATATTTCTCTGTATTTCTCTTTCTTTTTCAAAAACATTTTAGAAACAGACTAACTTCTTAAAGTGTACTGTGAATTATCTTTAAAATTAGGGAAATTATCTGCTCACTAGACAATCATCTGATCACTACACTCAAACAGATTGAACTGATATAAGTCTGTAATAATTTAAACACTGGTATATCTATTATATGGTAGGTCGACGTGCAAGTTGAGACGTTTGTTCTTGACTTTGGCCAGTAGGAGGCAGTGTTGGATGTCAAATTGACAAAGACTCTTACTGTGATAAGGTTCCTGCAACACTGGACAGCAGAATCTATTAAAATGAGCAGTGAATTCAGCTAAACAGGTTCACTGCAGCGCAAGACAGGGGCTGATGGGTAGTTTTTCAAACTAAGTCTTTTTATAGAGAACAGCAAATCTATTTTGGGTGGTGTTTGATGCCCAGTGAGAGATTTTTACTAATTTATTGTAATTTTTTGCTGGTTTTGTAACAGCCAGTGAAATACATTGGTGTAAATTAGTATTGGTTCAAAACAAAACACTTGAGGGTGTTTAGTTGTGCTCTGGAAACTAATGATGGGCATATTTTTCGATGACTGTGGCAGAGCAGGCAGTCCAGTTGTCAGAGAGTTTGTGGCTTGGTAGTCTGTTCCTTCATACTGCATGTTGAAGTGTCCTTGAGCAAGATACTGAACCACAAATTCCTTTTTGTGGGTGAGTGTAAAAATGTCTGTTCCCGATGAGCAGGTTGGCACTAAATGAATGGCTTTGCCGTCAGTGTTTGAATGAATGAATGTTGACTTTGTGCTTGGTGCTTTGAGTGATCAAAGACTATAAAAGCGTTATACAAATGTTAATTTGCCATATTTAATTTTTCACTTCAGACATGTTATAGACCAAACAATTCATCAGTTAGTAGAGAAAATATTTATATAGCTAATTAATACATGCATAAACATTAGTTATAGGCTGACACAGATCCTTTATTACAGTAAAAATTTTATAGTGTGTCATAATTTTAGTGTTTTCTCTCAGAAGTAAGTCTGTGATTAAAATTTTACCTAAGAATTTGAGAATAATTAAGGTATGAAAGCACCAAAAGTTAACAAACATATTATACAGTATTGCCTTTTCAAAGTGTTATGTACATTATAATCATATATTATCCCCAACTTACAGCATGAAGTAAAATTTTATTAAATGTTTAACATGCTTGCAGCTTTTTAGAATATAGATAATCAAAGTTAAACAAATTTCAACTACTTTATACACTGTTGGGTATTTGATATTTGATTTATTCTAAATATAATGCTTTAAGCTCTTTTTTTAATTAAATGAAAACTAGAAAAATATTTTTCTCAAAAAAATGAAAGTATTTTTAAAAATGTCTGGCACCATTTGAGTGAATGTACTGACTTACTTTCTAATGTTTGCATTACAGTGTGAATGTGTGTTTCCATCAGACAGCCAGACAGTAAACTGTATATCACTGTGTTTTCTTTTCCCATACCAGCCTGCTGCCATAGTGAGGGCAGGAAAAACACACAACCGACATTTCCCAAAGGCATGACATAAGAGAGGGGGAGTTAAATGCTACCTTTAGAGACACCTCGTAAACATGTACTTTCTGTGCATAAATATGAACTTGCAACACAGAGTAGTCCTTGATAGAAAGGAAAGAAAGAAAGGGGCTTTCTTATAAAAAAAGTTGCTTTGCCAGTGATTCCACAAAGTGCCATATGATGGGTATTCATTAAGTTTACTTTCAGGAAGTTGTATCCAGGCCCTCATAGCAGAGCATAATATTGTGGTATTAATTGATATTATTGTTAATGTGGTAATATCTTCAGTGTGTTTAAACAGCTAAAGTAAAAGCAAAAAAAAACCAACTATAAATAAACAACTAAATTCATAAACTCAACAAAATAAATGATTAAATATATAAAAACTAGGCATCTGTAACTTAGCATGCATAGCATGTGTAAAACTTATGTCCTTGTTACACACATTACACATTACAGCTGAGATATGATTAGTTTTTTTTTTTTACTGCAGATATGATGGTGAAGCACATGACTTGCGTGAAATAAAATTGTTTTCAGGACATAATCATGTTTTCTCAGGATTAATATGAACAGTATTTTAAAAGGGCTACTTCATTCCGCGTAACACGTTCGGTCTCTGATTATCCGACGGTTCCGAAGGCAGCACAGGCTTTGGGCGGGGTTTAGAAAAGCCCTATTCTGACTCATGAACCTCTAACGCTACAGATAGCAACGATAAACCAACACAGCCCACTGAGTGAGAGACAGCAGCAGTGCCGCTTCAGGTTATAAGCACATACAACAAAACAGGAGAAATGTTGCCTCCGTTGCTGTGACTGAACACTCGGCTCCGCGGGCATCCATGGTCTATTTCTCGGGGATGCAAACGGAGGCGCACAGCGTCAAGCCAGTGCAACTGGTCGAGATGTTTGACTCGTCATGGAGAGTGCGGAGCATTTGGGACGGGGTAAGGCTGGAGGTGGTCGAGGACCCCAGCCCGGTGGTCCTGCACAGCTTCACTCATCTGGACCCGGACCTACCGCTGCTGGAGGTGAGGTGTGGGCCGAGGGGAAGTGGTCGGGCCGGGGCTGGAGCAGGATGATGGTGCGATGATGTCCGTTTGATGATGCAGTTTGTTGTGTTGTGATCAGAAAGATGTTTAGGCGGATCCACGACCCAAACTGATTTTGAGGCTTTCGGGTGGGGATCCAGGCTTCCTTATCTCATGAGAAATTTTTCAATAATACGAATAGAAAGAGTTGAATTAAAGGACATATATTTAATGAAAGTTGCTCGTACATAAAACAGTTAACAAATAATTAAACAACTTAGTGTTGTGACACTCCTTAGATGTTGGTAGGGGAGGACTGTACAGGATGACTTGCTTTTTTACTGGTTTCACCCCTATGGTTATCACTCCTCCCTCTGCATGCACATTGATTCAGTTCAGTAATGAAAAGACATCTATTGACACCCTATAGTGTAGGTGTCACTTATTCAAGGTTTACAGGGTTTTTTTTCAAGTTTTATTCTAGGATATATAGCTGTACTCTAATTAGGTTCAGAAGCTTAGCATGTATGTACTGCTTTTTCATTACATTTAGTAAGGAGAATTAATGTCAGAAGACAAAACTAGGGCTTCACTGAACAATTGACGACCAAGTAGTCTGCTAATAATGTTTTGAATTAATAGGTGATTTGTTTGGTCTATAAAATGTTTTAAATAGTAAAAAAGGTGATCCTAATGCCAAAGGGAATATTGTAACACAGCTTGTTGTTTTTTGACCAGCAATCCATAACCCAAAGGGCTTAATTTACAATTAGACAGTGCAGAGGAAATTAGCAAAACTTCAAATTGGAGGAGGTGGAACCTGGAAAACCGGTGATTTACTTGAAAAGTAATTAATTTATTACTATAATAAGTGCTAATTAACTCTCTGGTGAGCAGCTTGTTGATTCACTTTTTTAGCTCTACCAAGTGCATGAAGAGTCATTATCATAGTTATATCCAGTTCATCCAGAGGGGGGACATCCTGCGGTGAAAAACTTCATCTTATAGTTATCCATCCCGTAGTTATTGAGACATTTCATATGTGAGCACAAATTTGAACCTCGTGATATCACATAAAACGAGTTGCAAGATCTCTAATTTATCAGAATTCATCCTCTGAGGATCATGATTATCAGTCCTGTGTTTCATGGCTGCCTGTCAGGACATTCACTGACTATAAGTGATGTTGCAGACATTTGGCCCAGATCAAAGTGGGGCAACAAAGGACTGACACTGTCATTTCATGCTGTTAAGCTTGACTAAACGCATTACACTAATGCATTGTTTTAAACTTTGGGGTGTCTACTTTGTTTTATATATCAAATTAAGCTCATGTCATATCCATAATGGCTCTTCTTTGTTTTCCAACTGCATAAATTTCTCTCTTTACCTATTACACAAAGTAACAGTTTCACTGTTATCAGTTGAAAATGTTCTTTTTTACATATTAAGTGAAACATTCTCCAGCACTGTGCTCTTTATTTGGATGAGATAAGGAGGAAGTGTGAGTAATCATATTTATCGGTCTTATACAACGCCTGAGATGAGGATGACATCATAACTGATGGCACATGGAGACGATCTGGTCTCTCCATCCACATGTTCTCTTTGTAAATCTCTGGTCTGTTTGTCATCAGTCAGACCTGTACTGATATCACAAGCTTGTTATTAAGAACCGCATGTTTTCCTTTGCATGTCCTTAGCTCAGAGAGGGAGCCCTGGTCTCTCGTCACCAGCTAACTTGCTCTGCTTCGTGTCTCTGCGCTAATCTAATCCTCTCCTGTAACACAATTACCTAATGCTTAATCCCCCTCCTGCAGAGGCCAAGGGGTTTCCTTCACAATCACCACCTTTCTTCTCATCAGTTCAGAGGCTCAGATGAATGTTTTTCAGAGTAGTGGTTCTGTACAGTATGGAGGGCTGGTGTGGAGGAGGGAGTGGGTTGGAATCAATAATTTGTTGATCCCTCAGGCTTCATGTAACCAGCGCGTCAGAGTGGAGTCTGTACCTGGTGTATCAAATAACTGTAAGGATCAAATAGCTTTGAAATTAAGGTTTGCTAACTGACAAAGTTACTGCTGTGTAAGGCCTCCGACAGAAAAATGATGCTGTGTTGCGCCAGTCATTGCTGATATTTGTCTTTCTCCTAATGTTTAACACAAGGGAAGGTCTAAAATAAGTGCTGCTAAGACCTCACTTTAGAAGATAAACAAGCAATGGTTGGCTTCATGCTGGCATTTAATTTTTGATTTTTCATTACAACAGTCTAAAATTTAATTTTCTGTTTTGCTTCTGTTTCCTGTTTCTGTTTTGTTGCTGCCCATTTGAATTTTTATATTATTCATTTATTAGTAGCCAGCTCCCACAAATACGGCTGTGAATCGTTTGAAATGTTCTGGTGCCGATGCTGAACCCGCACTTGGCTATTGATAAGAGCTTCAACTACCAACTGATAATCTGCTGATAATTTTTCTTGTTTTAAATCATTTAATCATTTGGCTCATAAAATATCAAAATTTGTGAAAACTTCCTGCTAAAAATCTCTAAAATCAAAATTCAGTGACTTCAAATTGCCTTTTTTGTCCAAAGATGATCAACTGTCAGTTAAATGAGACAAAGAAAAGCATCCAGTTCTTTCAACCAAAATGCTCAAGTCATACTTGGTATTTTTGCCTCAAAAATTTTATAAAATAATTATTTATTTTAAAAAAGTTTTAATTGATCAACTAAAGGATTAATATCCTTTTCGGTTTTGTAATATTTTGTGTTTCAAAGGAGCCACATATTGAATTTAAATTGAAAGGTTTAGATTTTAGAAATCTGAGGTCAAAGCGGGTGAAATATTATTGAAGGGTTTCGTGAGGTTTCTTATTCTTAACTAGCTGACACAATTTGCTATTCAGAAGGAAGGAGCGGTGTGACACTGTGTAACTCAACTGTTTGACAATTGTGCTAAGCCGTTTTATGTTATGTGTGAATTTCTGTAATCTTGTATTCTCACGTAAGGGCATTTTCATTAGAGAAAAGTAAAACACAGTAACACAAATGTTAAAAGCTGCCGCTAAACAGGATACAACAGTGAATTCATTCTAAAAATAGCCATGCTTAAGAGTTCAGAGAGCTTTCCAAACACTACAGTCCAGTAGCAAACCAGCAGGATTAGGGGCCAAACCAACATAAAACACTGCTCAACAAAGAGCTGACTACTGCTCATTGAGACAGTCTCAATGGGCTGTAAACAGTGAGTCCTTCCAACTGTTGGCTTATTCAGTTAGTAATCAGTTTGTATTGGTAGCAGAGGACATCAGAGAAAGAGGCCTGCAGCTCCTTGAGTCCCAGTTCAGGTCGATTCAAGACTGAATCCGTGCAATATGGCTGCTATTGTCTCTGTGGCTCTGTTTTCCGTCATGCTGAACAGGAACATAGATGTGATTTGGTTTGAAAGTTTTCAGCTCTGTTTTAGTAGGTCATCAATATTGAGTACAATCATGAACTGACAGTGAAATCAGAGACACAGAGCCACTGTAGCTGATCTAAAAACAGCTTTCTTTGTTTCCATCATGGTCTGATTGTCCTCAGTGCAAACAGTGACTCAGCCAAGCTTACAAGCAGTCCCAGATGAATGACATAATAACACAGAACTACTCTAGTTAACCCACATGGAGGAAATAATCTCATAAGTAATCAAAAACAGTAATATCTTTGGCGAAAGAGGTCAGTAGCAATACTGGTGTAGAGTTTCCTTTTTGTTATGTCGGTTGCTGGTGTTTTTATCCATATGACTCAGATCTACAGTGGAAAAAAATGGTACTTCAGTAAGCCTTTTGCTGTTGACAACTGATTATAAAACACCTGACTAGCGTGGAAAAAGAGATGTGATATTGGGACACTGAGGTGTGTGAGTGGAGGTGAGCCGTGGTGAGCTCTTACTTAAGAATAAAGTATTGATTCAAGTGCAGGCGGAAGTTAGACTGGGTGTCACATTAAGAACAGGAGCATGACCATCCAATTCAGTACAGAGGAGCTTTTGTTTCCACTGATCATTTTGAAGAGAGTCGAGTAGCCTAGAGCTGAATCTTGGCGGCAAACAGAATGATAGAAACAGACAGATGCTGGAATTTGAAGGCTTGACGCCTGGAAAAATACTTAAATGGTCTGATTCTGCACTCGCTGACTGTCTGGTATAGTCTAATTACCTGCTCTTACATAAAGCAACTTTGAAAACATATTATCTTAAGTGTATTTATAGAGAAATTCCTAAAGTAGGATCCCAAATCAAAGTTTTTTTCCCCTCCATGTGACAGAAATCGGGGTTTCTAATCTGACCAGCAACAGGCTGTGTGGCCTTTTTAAACATCCCATCTGGACTGAGTTATAATATGGGACCGTATTATTTTCTGAGATATGCAGCCTGCAAGGTGTACAAATGTTACATTATTAGGAATTATTTCAACATAATTTAGTGAGATGAGTAGATTAATATTAGACTCATGTCTGTCCATATACAGAGCTGTGGCCAAAATAGGATTTAACTCACCCTACCATCTGTTGAGAGCAGGGAGATCTCACTGCATCTTAAGAGTTTATTACACCCAGAAACTAAATTAAATTAATTTACTTAGTGATACTTAGAGTCAACTTGTTTGATATTACACTCAGTTGGATCAAAACCTTAAGTCTGTCAATTTTAATGTCTTTTGTTTTTCTCTGTACAGACATGGACTATTTTTGATATGACTTTTAGTTTATATTGGAGTGAATTTATTTAACTAAAACTAAAGACAGAAAATGTCAATATGTTTAGAAGATAAGATTTGAGAGCAACAGTTGAGAATTAGCTTGCTGCAGCAGGACAGAGCAGCAGAGGAGGTTCTGGAGGGATTTTATCCAGCAGGATTATCTTGTCCTTGCAGGCGGCGTACAGAGGTCTTCACTACACTGCCTCCTGGCACATCTGTTTATGTGTGTTAAAGAAGTGTTTGTTTTTGGACCTTTTGACAAAATTATAGTGGTCCTCAACAGCAGATTGTGTTTGTTCTCTGTAATTATAGATGCAAAACATCTAAATAGTCAAGGTCAAAAACTCATAAAAAAGCAAGCAACTAGATGTTTTGAGGTCATATTATTTTTTAATAACTTGTTTTGTCTGGTAAACACACCAAAAAACTAGAAGTAGTTGTTTTCCAGTAATAATAATTTATAGAAAAGAAGTTCATTTTGAAATTCGAAAAGCTGCATTTGTAAATATACAGTGTGTGAACAGGGTCATTCGAAGCCCAACAGCAATTTACAGTAGTTCAGGCAAGAAAAAGTGATAATAAAAGAAACTGGGACAAGATCCCTGCCAGAATCCCCACCGGACTCCATTGAAAGATAGGAAGTTTATTCTACTAATGAAACTTTGTACATGGATGTTGATGATTGATACTGGCTGACAAAGCCAGTTTAGCTGCTGGCATGTATTACTAATACCTGTCACAACAACTCCATCAACCAGTTTTAGGCAACGCAGTGCAGTGTGCTCTTAGTCACAGGTTGAAACAAGGTATCAAGCTTAGTTTTTACGTGTGTGCCAATGATAAGACAGAAAACATTACTGACTGTGTGGGTGAGAAAAAAGTAATTAAGAAGTACAAATAACTAAAAGGCAATCAAAAGAAAACAAACATTTCTCGACAGTAAAAACAAGATGTACTCCGGGGATGATTTAGAGAACATCTGATGCCACAGCTGACTAAAAATAAGTATCTAATGTCAGGAAATGTAAACTGAGGTCTTCTCTGAACTCTAATCAGTTGTTCTCTGGCCCAAGGCCGATCTGTCAACTTAATTTCACACAAAAAATTGCTCATGTTCTTATCAGTGTTTTGCTGGGAAGAAACAAACAAAGGCAAAAATATACCCTTTAAAAGGAAAATCAAGAACTTTTTATAGTTTAGTACAGATGCAGGGAAAGTTCTGCTTTCTGGGCAGAGCTGTGTGTGTAGTGAGGCATAGTGTTTATGAATATCCGTTAAAAAAAAGTCAAGTTGTGTGTTGTTTTTTAATTTTGCACAGAGTAAAACTACATATTTTCATCAATACAGCAGCATTTATGTCATTACTGATGATAGCTGTAGCACTCATCAGTGAACCCTTTACAGAAATATAAATAGCACATTTCTCTCATTGGCACTAGTAAGTTGACATGTTTGTGTTCTCTTGCTATCTTCCAAGTAGTTACTTTTTAGCCATTTTCCTGATTTGTGAAAAGTGAGGTGCAAGAAAACATAATTTACTCTTGCTGAGTGCACCTTAATTTACAGACCACTGATGAGTTTTCTGAATGTTTAACCCCCCCCGTCCCCCTCCCTTGCCCCGCTTTCAGATGATCTCAGTGGCTTTCAGCAGTCATTGTTAGCTAGGGGAAGTCACTGGCTTGTGCTACAGGGTTGTAATGGACGCATGCTATTGTTGGCTTTGTTTAGGTGTTGACTATTTAAGGGTCAGGATTTCTCTCTCCAGTGGGAGTTTCCCTTATGATCTACATTTAGAGCTAGCCTCTGAGGGACTTTCTAATGGTCAGATGGGACCATAGCAATTAATAAATTAATTAATAATAATTAAAATAGTTGAGCACTTTGGATAAAGTGCTACATAAATGAGGCCATTTACCATTTTGCTTCCTCAGCTTTGATGAACAAACTCTTATTACCCTCTTGATTATTTTTGCATGCCCTGTTTTCCTGTGTTATAAAGAAATATAAGAAAATAGCTGGTGGATTTGACTGTTTCATCAATCTTACTGGTAAGGTAGACAATTTAGTAATTACACTGGTAAATGAAAACACACAAGACATTTATGAAATCCTGTAATGAGTCACTGTTTCTCAAGCAGATCTCTGTGATACGTCTGCCAGCACTGCATGAAATACAACCTGAATGTGTCCCTGAATGACTGAGAGAAGCTTCACACTGTCACAGATTTATATTATTTATCGCTAATGGGCTCCATGAGAGATTCAGTTAGAGCTGCACAACACTGAGAGAAGCTCATTTGCTCATAGGTTCATTTGCAGGCCAGTGACAGAAAACTATTTCCTCTCAGAGATTAAAATTAGTGCCAGCTGTGGTTTAGAAATTGCCGTGGTCTGAATTCAGCATGAGATTGTTTAAACCACTGTTGGGTTTTTAAATATTTTATGCCTTATTTGACACATTTCTTTTTCTTAAATATTCAAAAGTGTTTTAGTTTTTAAAACTAATATTAATGGGGTTTTTTTTGTTTTTTTTTTTTACTGAGGGAGTTAGCTGAGGGAAGCTGAGTTAGCCAACTATAATATAATTTAGTTGAAGAGAAGGTCAGAGGAAGGTTTGTGTGTGTTTTCCCCACCTTTTATATGCAGAATAAAGTCATGAACGGCCCTTAAACTATTTATCTCAAAACCATTCCAAGAAAATGAGATTTCTGCAATGTTAGACAGTTGACATTTAAGTGTGCTAAACAAAAAAAAAACACCATCAAGCTAAATGTACGGTTTTCATCTGATTGTTAATTATTTTAAATGACTGTTGAAACAAAAACAGCAAATCTATTCATGCAACTGTAGAACATCTCATGTCCATCGGCTCATGTGACTTGATTTTCCCTTTTCCTGTTGCTGGAAGCTTATTTCCTTTCTCTGCCATCACTCTTTGCTGACACTTTTATTCGCCTCACATTCCTCCAGCCCACATATACACTCATGGTCTATGTGGTGTAGGTGAACACAGATCTGATAAGTGACAGAGGGAGTGTGGAGGAGGCTGACTTTAGATGCCAGACATTTCTGTAGGCTCTGCTGTAGTTTCCCCATATTCTGATTTTATCCAAACTCTCACAAGAAGTCAGGAAACACTAAATAGAATATTTATATCAGAGGTGAACAGGACAAGTTCAACTTTTATCCTGCATGTATAACTTTAGTATTCAGTCCATGTTTCTGTATGCTGCCTGGTTTACTAGATGAGCCTTGCTGACTGCAATTATATATTCTAGATGTTTAGACAATCACACTGCACTTTTCAGTTGTAAGTTTTTTAGTTATCAGGGTTTTTTCCCTTGATGTTAAAAACCATTACCCATCTGGATAAGACAAACATTTATATTTTTACTTTTTCTGACCCAGTTTCACTCTGTTGTTCTGTGCAGCAGAAACATGTGGCGGTAAGATTCAGTCCAATCTCTGCTGGAGAGCAGCCAGTAAAAAAATCTGTCTGTGATGCAGAATAATTCATTACAACAAAGAGTAAATATGTTTCTATACATAAAAATATTTTGTGACTTTGTTTTAATTAGTTTTTTTCTTTATAATGCAGTTTTCCATGTCACCAGAAGGTTGCCAGTGTGGGAGTAGAATTTGGCAGAGGATTCTCTAATCCAAATGAATTATTAAGTCAAGTTTTTAGGACTTATGAAATCATAAAGGAATTACATGAAGGTGGAGTCCAGTGAAGCAGCATTCCTCTGCATTCATTTTGAAATACATGTATATTTTTAACATTTTGTCTGACATGCAGAGTTTCTTTTGCCAAAATATCCAGTTCGAACCAGGTTACTGTCTATGTTTAGTAGACACTTGGAGTCTGTTTGTAATCAGGATACTATCAGCCTGGCTGACTCAGCACTGAGTCGAGACTGAGTCAGCTTAAGGAATGTGAGACAAACCTACGTTTTAAAAAACGGAAGAGAGTTAGTTAGCTTCCTGTTCACATTTCAGAAGTAATTCCATCTTATTATCATGTTTTCTTATCAACCTTGTCAGGAAACTCAGTTCAGTAGGATCCATTTCAAGACAACTTGTTCAGATGTTGCAGCCTGGCACTTGCAGACTGCTGGAAAATTGTGATTTGAATTGCAAAGATCATTTCACATTTTAGCAGCTCTGAACAAAGGGGCCAGAGAAGTTTCATCTTATTTATGAATTGAGGGGTGGTACAAATACAAATATGTAGAGAGACTCTGTGGGAGAGTCCTATATTAACAGCTTCAAGTGGAAAAGGTGTGTAATTAACCTACTAAACTAGGCCTTTTTTAATTGAAGTGGTTCCATGTTGGTGTGAGATTTCAGGTCACTGTCTCCTGCTTCCTGATTTACTGTTGATGGTAAACAGATAAATATCTGGTTGTTGCTTTATATCTTCTGTCTGCTTGTCTGAACTTAATGATTTTGGGTATTTTGGTGTTTAGCCTCAACTAATCTGAGCCTGTATGCATTCATTCACTCTGCTCATGTAAGTGTTTCAGCCCTTTTGAAGTGACACCAAAACCTTCTGTTTAAGTATTGATCGTTCAGTGTTTTGTTTGAGCAGTATGCAAGTTGTGGTTATTATGGCAACTGACAATTGACTGATGGAGCAAGGTGTTGCTCTTGAGCGCTGCTTTTTTCAGAGCTTGGAGTGATAGCAGCACGGCCTCTGTGGTTTGGCTGATAAGCACCCCTCCTGATGTCAAGGACCCAGGCTGCAGCTGTGTCTCAGCCATTATACTGTACAGTATTTACAACAGTCAAGGGGATTGTCCTCTATGCCCCTGTTTATCTGTCACACACGCCCTGCCTCTGTAACACACTCTGGCAGGTTCTCTGCTAGTGTTACTGAAGTTCAGGGTCTGTGTGAGCTTGAGTCTAAATTGTTAATAGAAAAATTTGCTTTTACTTTTTGAGCTTTTATGCAATAAGAAGTCACATGACTCACCAGTGTTTGGAGTCCGTCTCTGCCCCATTAATTTTATGTCTCTCTGGTCTTTTTTCTTGTGTCTATCAACACATATTGATGCTTTTCAAACATGTGCATCAGTATTAACCTTCTGTTCTGTTCTTAAATCTTTCTCTAAACAACCTGAGATACCTCCATGAGAAAGGCAAGTTAGTCAGACAAATTAGAGAATAAATCATGACATGTCGGAAAGGAACGTTTAGCTTGTTCATTCTTGGAGTAAATATGTCCACAATTTGTGTTTATGGTATTGGCATTTTGTTTTTGTACTATTTCATGTCATTTTTGTTGACTTTATCCACTTGTGTTCTTGCTCTGCATGTTTTCATAAACCATATGACTTTCTGTGTCAGAACTCAAAGGTTTTAATTCATACTTTACACACCTTTATTATGTCTAAGACATAAAACTGCAACAAACAGAAAATTAGTCGTGCTTGAAGATACTGTTACTTTCTCTACAATCGTTCTCAGCCATTCTTATTTGAACTTGTCTCCATGGTAACAGAGACACAGCAGAGGAACTTGGCATTGACTGAGATGTAACCAAATACATCCTGACCAAAAAAAGCAGGCAGTGAGGCAGGGAGTCACACTGAGCCTTGGAAATGGACTCTGATGACTAATGCTCCCAGGACGCAATACGAGGGGCCGTGACAGATGTCTGTGGCACGCCAGATTACATGCCATTCCTCCATTGAGGCCTCGGCTTCAATGAATCATGCCACCATAGCTCTGCTATGTAGGTTAGATGGGTTTAGATGTGTTCAGCAGCCTCGGTGTTTAGACTGTCAAGGTTTATCTTTCAACAGTGATACAAGCTGTTGTTGTTTAAGGCTCGTGCTGTTGTGTGGTAAACTGGTTGTGTCACTTGTAGTTTTACATCTGAGTTTTATGAATTTAAGGTAAACACAAGAAACTTGTGCTACAGAAAATGGACCAGACTCAGTGAATAGCTCCCTAAGCTTAACAACTGTCTTGCACCCTGTCCTATATAACCTAGACATTTTGTAATACTTCAGTTATAGCCAGCTGCTTCAGTCATCAAGAGTATTAGCTGGTAGCTCTCCTTGGTGGAAATAAATGAAATATTTGCTGTATTTAATGTTTATACCTTATTTTTAGTACTACATCAAAAACAAAGAAGCTTTGTGAAGTTTTAAGAATTTAAGCAAAGTTGGTTTTTATTTTAGAAAGCCAAATTTGTCTCAGAAAAAAAAGAGAATTAAACGAATTCAGGCTTTATTTGGTCTTTTTCATGGTTTTATAGTTATACTAGTGCCACAATGTAAAACATGATGTGGACCAAGGCCTACATAATCAATAACATTGCTTCAATAACTTCAACCTCTTCCCAGTCCATACTATGGTTTCGGCCTAGTGTGTTCATAGACAGCTGCTTTTACTATTCATTCCGTCTTCTGTGCAGAGTCCTTGCTGAAAACATTTTAAGAAAGTATTTCTAAATATTGTTATATTCCCATAACAATTTCCTCTAGTCCAAGGTGGCATTAAAAACCAAGACATATTTGGTTTTCCTTGAAATAAAGCAAAGGAGCAGATCCTCATAACCAAGAGGTCAGAACTAAGAATTGATGGACATTTTAGCTCATAAAATAACAAATCAAAATAAAAGCAGTTTATTACTCCACTGGCAATTTGCATATTAATTAATCAACAAATGAATTTAACTCTGAATAGGTTTTTGCTCTGCTTTTGTATAGAAATAAATGTTGTACAGATGTTTACTTGAAACCTTTGTGCCTATATGTAGCTGCTGTTAAATTCCCCATTTTTGATGAATTGTTTAGTGTCTAAAATGTTAGAAAATAATAACAAATATTCATTTAAGCGTACCTGGGTGCATTTTATATTTTTAGCCAATTTCTTAAAATGACTCCTCTAACATCTAAGCTGTCCAAAGCTTGAACATCTCTCAATCAGCTAATCAATGAAGTAAAGGGTCAAGAAAATTCTGGCTTTTTAAAACAGGGTTTAGTTTTGTCATCCATTGATTAGTTTCTCTTGGTTGGTTTTCAGCAGTGGGTCACATGATGACTGTTGAAGACAGGTGTGCTAACAGAAGAAACTTTCTCTGTCAATATTGCTGTATTTTTTACTTTTTTTTTTTTTGATTTGTTGCATTTTTGGTTTTCATGTTCAGGAGTAATCAACACAAATAGGCCTACAGAGGCTCTCACAAGCGATGCAACAAGCGGCTTGTGTTAAATCCCTGTTTGTTGTTACAGGCTGCAGCTTGTATTGTAGTGCCAGTTATCCAGTAGGCTCTGTTTAGTAACAAGCTATTGTTTGTTTGTGCACGGCCACGCACATGATTCACAAAGTATGACTCACAGAGAGACAGGCCAGGAAAGAAGAGAGCTGGGCCACGCAGATGGTCTTAATTAAAGGGTTTCGACCAAAATGAGATGTCAGACATTTTTAACTTAGCGTCCCACATGGTAATGGTGGCATCTTTTCTTTGCCTTCAACTCCCTCTAATCTACCCAATGCAGATATTTAAAGAGCTTGTTCCAACATGAAACCCAACATGACTTAAAGACTACAACAGCACTTAGTATCAAGAATAAAAGTCATTAACTGAAATGAGTTGGAATCAAGTGTCTTATTTTCTTTCCTTTCTGTCTCGCAGAGCTCGACGCAGGAGATCGGCGAGGAGGCCGAGGAGGACGCCATCTTCACTATTACGCTGAGGAAGGTGCAGCTTCACCAGTCGGCCAGTAAGGGGCAGCGATGGTTGGGCGTGGAGACCGACTCGGCCCTGAGCCTCTACGAGACCTGCAAAGTGCGGACCATCAAGGCCGGCACGCTGGAAAGGCTTGTGGAGTACATGGTGTCTGCATTCAGGGGCAAAGACTCCACCTACGTCACCATCTTCCTCTGCACCTACCGCTCTTTTGCCACCACCAAGCAGGTGCTGGATCTCCTGCTCAACAGGTAAAGTGATGGAAGATATAACACCTGTGTGAAAAACAAGCAGTTACAAAGGAAAAAAATCTTAGGGATCAAGAAGAAAAGGTAAAAAAAAATTTATCTGTTACAAAAACTTATTTTTACTTTGCCTCACTGTGATCACTATGACCTCACAAAATCAATTTGGTGCAATATGTCAAGAGTTTATACACTAATTATGACAATTTAACACAAATCTTGTCTAATGGGATGAGGTAATGACATTTGTATCATAATCTTCTGCAAAAACTTTTTTTGGTCATTATTTAACAGGAACAGAGGAAGAGTTTATGACAATTTTTCATATTTAGTTGGATACTGAATTATTAATACCTGTCTTGTGTGTCCACCTTGAACCTGAGCTTATTATTTAGACCATCTGTGCTACAGGGTTGAAGATAGGAGTGAAGCATCCATGTTTTAGAGTTTGTGGCTTCTTTTTCATTTGATTTTCATTTCTGTAAAATAATTTGGCTGATTCAGGGTTGTGGAAGGCTGAAGTTTAAAAAATAGTTTTCTGCTATGAATTGCACAAATGTATGAAACGTGCTATTCCTAAGTGAAATATTTATTATAATTCAGAAAATTACATTTTTTTAGAACATCATTTTTTCTTAATATGAGGCTCAGTGTATTGTGTTCAGTGTATAAAATTAAGCAAATAATAATTTTTTAATCAGGAATTTATGTGTTTTTTTTTGACTAGTTTGAACAAGACTAAACTTGTGTTTCTTTTTTTTAAGGTATGCCAAGCTCCAAAATGTCCCTGCAACCACAGCACACAGAGTCTCCCAGGACGACTGCACAGAGCTGAGGAAGTGAGTCTGCTGCAGCTTCCAGTGTCAAGCTGCCAACGTTAATCACTGAATACATTCACAGTACCGAGCCGCGTCCCACTCCTCCCTGTGTTAAGGGATATCAACAAAGTTTGAAGTTGTAGTGGGTTATCTTTCTTTGCCAGACACCTGTCAGGAGTTTGATAAAATACAGTTCATGAACTGATAAAGTGCAGTAAATCACAGAACAAAAACACTTGAGCTTTAACTGCTTTGTAACTTAAGTTTTACTAGAACAGATCATTGGCATAGTTTGCATTGCCTGTTTAAACCACAGGATGTAGGTCAGTCAGTCAGTGTGTTCTTTTAGAAATGTTCTTAAATCTGTGAAACACATGTGGGAATTGATAACCCAATGATGTAAGGTGGAAGAAGTCAACTTTAGAAAACCTATCACTTTTTTTCACTGTAATACCGTCCTACATTACACCCTTAGCCTTAGGTGGTAGTGGAGCGTACGCTTTCCTTTCTTTGCTGACATTGACGTCAGAAAGTAGTCCACAGCAGTGATAACGTCATCATCACTGCCAAAATTGGCGACCACTTAGCTCCTCTTATCCTGGGGAGGAGCTTGTAGTCTGAGGGAGCCAAATCAGGTGAATAATGTGTTGGATAAGTTCAAATTTGCACTGATGTATGACTGATTAAAGTCAGTGTTGTCTAGTTTCTCAGACTGCACTGACTTATGGTTTTCAAAAACATCAGTTATTAACATCAAACTGTCTGCTTAATCACTCAAAGAGTTTAACTACTTGTGCATGTAATAAGATCGGTATCTACCCAAGGACACAAACAATTACCTGACTTGGAGCACTATCATGTCTTCCATATTAGCATAAAATAGCACATGCATCAGCATATCCTTTCATTTCGCAGCATTAGCATGATTTTGTGAAACAATGGTTACTTGTTAACTGTCTGTGAGGGAAAAGTTGAGCAAATTAAAGGTTCAGGCACATTTTATACTGGTTACACTGCTGGCTCCAGTGGTACCAGACGAAAGTATTTTGCTCATCTTTCAGCTCTGGTATTGACTGCACCAGAGTGTACATCCTCATGTCCCCCACCCCCTATCACCTGTAACCCTAAAGGTTTAACGGGTGTAGCCATCGGATGGATTTATATTTGATTAAGCAGCTTTCAGTAGCTGTAAATCTAAAATCTGCTTAAAACTGTCACTCACAAGCAAGAAATTTACATTTTTATATTCTGATTTGTTTTTTTCTATGTTGCAGCACTGTCTCATCCATCCTGGGTGCGTGGCTGGACCAGTACTCTGAAGACTTCTGGAGCCCTCCCAACTATGACTGTCTACACCAGCTTCTGTCCTACCTTCATCGCCACTTCCCCGGCTCGGACCTGGAGCGCCGCGCACGCAACCTGCTGGCCCACTTCCACCGCCGACAGCAGTGTGAGCCTGATCCTGATGGTATGAAGGCAGGACAGCAGAGGGACATGAGGGCAAGGACGCTAGAATACGGGTGTCCAAGTAGAAACTAGAGTTGAGGTTGAGGTTTACCGAGGACAGAGATAACTTGATTATGAAAAAGACATGAGAGCTCTTCCCTTTGGAAAATTCAAACAAATTGAGGGCTGAGTAAAAATCTTTTAATCCTATGGGGACAAAACATGAACTCCAGGTCAAAATGAAGGTGTAGGACAGGATGAGAAGTGTAGGGACTGTGTGTAGGTTGAGCTCAGGTGGAGGCTGCGTTATAAAAAAGATGTTTGTTTTTTTTAAACTTCTTTAGGGGAACACATTGGCTGCCCCTTCGCTACACAGGAAGAGAGTGGCTTCGAGGATGAGCTTCCTGCATTTAGTTTCCTGTCATTTGACCCCATAATGGTGGCGGAGCAGTTCACGCTCATGGATGCGGTGAGTTTGTTTCCCTTTTCTTTATCAAAGAATATAGGCATTAAACCTGTTTGCAGTTCCGCATTCACTCATCTTTGTAGTTCAGCACCAAAATCAATGAGAGGCAAATAGAATTCTAGGTTTTAAGTTCAAGGTGTGTTATAATTATTTTTAATAACACTTAAAATGCTGCTGATGGTTTTCCAAAACATTTTTAAATGAATTTTCCACCTTTCAGGCAGCATTTCAGTGCCCATATTAAAACAGGCTTGCAAAGAGTTGCACTCAGTATCCCACAGGCTGCAGGCATATTCATGTTTTTGAATTCCCCATAAAGAGGTACTCAGTAGGTAGTATTGTATATCTATAAAGCCGTAAAAATAAAACACAAATCATTTAATAACTCTTCAAGATTTCTTTATTTAAAGATGAATTAGGCCCCAAAGGTCTTAATTCTTACAAATTTCAATATAAGTATTGCGTCTGAAACAACCTTTGTCACACACTTATCAATACTCCTAATGACCAGTATACTGACCTTTTCTTCAAAACAGCCTCAGCTTCACGCCCCATAGTCATAGAGTCAAATTCACTTGACACATTCAGAATTCCTTGTATGGCCCTGAACATAACACTCTGTTCGTACTGTTTTATTCATGTCGTCATCTCCACATTTCTCTCTCTGTCTAGGATCTGTTTAAGAAGGTGGTGCCCTACCACTGCCTGGGGGGGATCTGGTCTCAGCGGGATAAGAAAGGGAAAGAGCACCTGGCTCCCACCATTAGAGCCACTGTGGCCCAGTTCAACTCCGTCACCAACTGTGTCATCACCACCTGCCTGAGCAACCCGACGCTAAAGCCCAACCAGAGAGCCAGACTGCTGGAGAGGTGGATAGACGTGGCTCGGGTGAGCAGCCTCCATCTGATTCACTTAGAAAGAGTTGTTAGCTTATCAAACAGAAATTTGCTTCAGAATGGCTTCTGAAACATTTTAAATTGTAGCTCTGTTAGTTGCATCTGTTTCTGACTGGATAATTTAATGGGTTGTCTTCAGGAGTGTCGGATACTGAAGAACTTCTCATCGTTGCGAGCCATTCTCTCCGCCCTGCAGTGTAACTCCATCCACCGCCTGAAGAGGACCTGGGAGGAGGTGTCACGGTAGGTTTGCAGTCTTGAGTTAATAGCAGTGGGATCCATAAGTTATAAAATATGTGCATGGGTTAAATATTGTTTAAAGCAGCCAGGCTGTCAGCGCTCTTGGTTTGTTTTTTGTCTGCTGACCTCTGTGACTGTTCACAGGGAGAGTTTCCGCACCTTCCGCGAGCTGTCAGAGATTTTCTCAGACGACAACAACTACTCCCTCAGTCGCGAGCTGCTGGTGAAGGTGGGTGACAGCTTCCTCACAGCAAACACACACAAGTCCAAACCAGAGTAATTATACTCAACTAAAACTAAACAAACAAACAAAAAAAATTTGTGAAAATGATTTCCTCTTAGAAAACCTAGAACTCAATGAAAAATAGTGTTGTCTGTTAACAAAGCTATCTGAGGCAAGATAAAAACAAAACAGAACACAAGTTCATATCAGTTTTTTAGCAGTAAATGAATAAAGGTAATAAAAACCTGTTCCACTCAAAAGATTCTTAAGTTATTGTAAAATAAAAATATCTCTCTAATAGGTTTTAGGTTGTTGGTTAGAAATAGAAAGCAAATTAAAGATATAACCTCTTATGGGCATTGATGTAGTTTCTGTATATTTAAAGACCAAATTATCACTTTCTCAATAAAAAAAATAATCTGCTGATTCCCTAATTAATCATCTGAAGCTTTGGTCAAAATATTTGAGTATGTCAGTATCATTAAATGATATTTTCCAATTGGTCATTTTTTTAAAAGCAGTTTTCAACTTGAATTTTAAGAAAATGTAGCATACCTTTATCACAATATATATTTGCATACACTGTAATGATAAGTCATTAGAAAAAAAATCAGAAAAAGAAACATCAACACGGAGACACGTAAAAGTTAACAGGTGAAAGTGTTTGCCTGTAATCAACCCTTGTTACTTGGACAAATCAGTCCATCAGTCTGAGTTATAATTTTGTGGGTGGCAGCAGGATGTAGGGCTTTGTGACATGTTAACTGAGTGGACTTCCTCTCGTCTGTCACAGACCAGATGCAGAAGAACATCTACAGAAACATCCTGTAGAGCAGGACGCCTGCTCTCACGCTGTTGGATCACAGTATCTTTGAATTACTCATCATGTCCAGGGTGGGCTCTTTACAGCTGACAGATTGCTGTCATCAAAAATTTGATTTACTGAGTTTAATACAGAGAGGTGATGACATGTTTTAAGTGTTTTTCAACTTATGCAGATGCACAGAGAAATGTGACAGAACAAAAGAAGAGATGGCAAATCTACATGTTCCATTCACTGCTGCTGTCATAAGAAGTGATATTTCAAAACAAGACATCTCAAAGGATGAGAGGGAAAATATTTAACAGACTTAGACACTCACAGATGTCCAGTTGCTGCAGTTGACAAAATTCCTAGTTATTCTCAGAGCCAGAGCTTCTGAACTCTCAGACATGATCCAGATATTGTTATGAAAACATCTGTTTAGAAATTATAGAAAAATTATGCTCCTTGAAGTTTTCTTCAGTGTCACAGTAATTCAGTAGTAGTTGTCTGTTTATCAACAGGCACACTGCCACAGACATATACATATACATAAACATAAACATATACATATACATATACCCACGAGCACACACATAAAACATATGCATTCTTCACATTTATAATCGCATCATTGTTCTGTTTAGGTTGGTTATGGCATATGGGATGAAACTTTTGTTGAATTTGATTTTCTTCCAAGCCAGGGACCTGTATCATTGGCCAGAGGGGAGAAGTGTAAAGTATATGTTAAGTGGATGACCGGGATCGAGTGCTATGGAACGTGCTCTGTGTGCAGTGGCTGTGCTGTTGAGGTCTGAGAGGTTGGGGGTGGGTAGCCTGATGATCTTGGCAGCTTTATGTGTGGTTTGTGTTAGTTTGTTTTTTGTGTGGAGCTGACACCATTTCAAAGAAGCAGGGGAACAGTAGAGGAGTATGGATTGGATAATGCTTTTATAAAGTAGCAACAGTAGGTAGGTGGCAACTGAGAGTGATCTGAGTGTGCGGATGGCAGAGAGTCTTTGTTGGCAGCATGTATGGATGTCAGTGGTATGTTGTTCAAAGCTTAGCTTATTGTCCAGGTTGAGTCCAAAGTATTCGCGGCTCTCAACCACCTCAACTTCGCCGTTTATGCTGACCGAGTTATGGATGGGGTTAGTGGATGTTTTCCAAAATTAGGCACTGTTGCAATTCTATAGGAGTGTTGGAGGAGGGCGTGCTCTTTGAGGACTCGTGCTGAAATAAGGTCTGGTCCCCAACTAATGGGACTTGTGATAATGAAAAGGAGGGTAGTTTTTCAGGTAGTCTTTCCTCTCTGGTTATTTGTCCTTATTTCAAAGGACAAATGAAACATATGGTAATGGAAAATTGCCAGCTCATAATATCTGATATCTGAGAATAAGATTTACCAAAACCAACAATGTGTTGGCTGACTTCCTGTCTGTGGTTTTCAGTCCCACACCCATTAGTTCTTACCGATAAAAATCATACAATAATATAAATTTTTAATATGAGTCAGAAATGTATAATTTATTCATAAGAAAGGCCAAGTAATTTCCTTAAGCAGCAGGCTACTGTAGTATTTAACTGAAATTATTAAAGAAGGAGGAGAAAGTTTACTTGTAGGGAACTATTTTCATGTGAGCATCAATATGTATGTGGATATGTGTGGTGTATGTGATATTAAGTCTAAACAAAACCTATGTTTCTGTGTGTTCATGGTAGTGAAGTGTGTTTCAACTAGTGCAAGAGGGTGGCTTACTGATGTGTTTTTAAAAGGTTTTGAACCACAATGGAGCTCTGTGACACAGTGGAAAAAGAGATTATTAGACTGATGATACACACCATCTATGTTTTGGTCTTTTCATGGAATTTATTGACAATAAGAAACATACAAAATATTACCATACATATTCATTTAAAAAAAACCGTCAAGAGGGTTTACATTTTTGTTTTCAAATCAAACAAACTCCTACAACTTCCTAAAAACTCCTACAACTCCTGCAACATTTCGCTTAAATGTGTTGTAATAAACACAACATATGATAAGTGTGTTGTCACCTATTTATAAACCTGAGTCATTTGCGGCCATAACAGTGTGTGAGCACCCTTGGCATTCTCTCAGGGAATCCCTGCCGACGTCAAAAGGGAGGAGGAAACCTTTGGCCGGTGTAGATACCAGCTCTGATCTGGTGTCTGTATAAGAGTTCAGGCCAAGGTCAGGCTGCGTTCATTTGACTCGATCAGGTCGAGTTACACTTGGTGCTGTAGGCCTCCGAGCATTACATTACTTTATGGAATGTGACTGTGAACGCCAGGAGGTGAATTTTCTCCCACTATATCTCTGTGGTTACTCAGACTGTTTTTGGTTTTTACCTCTGAAGTAGAGCAAAAGGGAAACAATGATTTGAGAAACAGTCATTGAAACAGTACTTAAGTCTGGTCTCATATGTTAATGCTGTCTAATGACAGTTTACTTTTTAAAAGCCTAAAAAAAACTTAAGTTACCTAACATTTCATCTAATGGTTTTCCGTCTGCTTTTATGCAGTTCTAGGGCCACAGAAAGGAAATAAAAGTGACTACAACAACTGATGATTAAGCACCAGATTCACCCTTAAAACTTTTGGAAGTATTTCAGGGTTACTTCAAAATAACATCCATGAAAGGGGGTTCCCCCCTGGTAACCCCTGATTACTTAAACATTCAGGCCAGCTGCATGTTGTTCAGGTTGAAACAGCTCAAACAATAGAAACACCAGATCCTAAGTGTTATACAAAACAACCATGCCAGTTTTGTCATCTAAGTTTTTGATGGATAGCAAATCTAAAAGGACACTCCATCAATTATATAGAAGAAGATCAATTTACTCATCATGGTTAGTGCTACTCCAGTGAAAACAGCTGCATAACCTATTATGTGGATGTCAAGTCTGAGAAAATAACCCTGATGATTGGCCCTAAAGACTGCAAATTTCAAGCAGAAAGCCTCTGTTTCAAGTTTAAAACATGGAATCCAACAAAGATCACTGCTAAGTTGCATTATAATAAATATAGGATCCAGTGTAATTGTAGTTTGATTCTCAAACAAAACTAAAATCTCCTCTCTACCACATTGATTTGGACTTTTCCTGGAAAGTGTCTCTCAGGTTGTTTGATTCTAAGAGACTGTCAGAAGCTTACACAGAGCAAATGAAGCTTCCAATCAAACAGATGTATATTTGAAGCTATTATGCTAAATATATTTACCATCTTTAGGTTTACACAGCCTTGTGTGGACATAATGTCAGAAATATACAGAATAAACCAGCTTTAAGTGAGACTTTGCAAGAGTTTTTGACTTTCATTGAAGATGTGCAGAGATATTTTTCAGCATTGAGATGCTGTTGAAAAGCCTAAACTGTTTCTCAGCTGCACTTCAGTTCTTCAGTGGCAGTATCAGCTGACATAAATAGAAAATGACAATCATCCTGTTGCTTCTTTATTGATGTCTTATTTGAATGTGATTGGGTTGCATGCAGTAATAATACTCATTAATTTACCTGAATATGCAGATACCTGCTCGGAAGGAGCAAAGCTAGTATGGGGGATTAAATTTAACACAATGAGCAACCAACAGGTCAGTTTGTAGTCGTTGCTGGTGAAAAATCAAATGTTAACTAAGCTGCAGAAATGTCTTTCGTGGTAGGATGATATATATGTAGTTTATGGCATAGATGCCATAAATATGATAATATGTAGTTTATGGCATAGATGCCATGAACATGAAAAGATGTAGTTTATGGCATAGATGCCAACATATTGTTATCCACCTTTTCTTGCTTCTTCATTCCACACATTGCTGGAGTTTAGTTAACATTTGATTTTTCACCAGCAACGACTACAAACTCACCTGTTGGCTGCTCACCGTGTTAAATTTAATCCCCCATACTAGTGTTCTCCTTCTGAGCAGGTATCCGTGTCCGTGAGATATCAAATCAAAGGCGACTTGTCGAAATGAATGAATAAATCCTTCACACTTGCTAGGTCCTGTTGGTGGATTTGAATAAAGATTTAGGGGGGAAAAAAATCGTCCTGGCGGCCTTAAATTGAAACAACAGTGCAACCTGCTGTTGTAGAGTGTGGATTACAGGTCATTTCTCAAAAAGTTTACTGTCATTTGTATGTGTATCAGACTGCATTTGAACTGCAAGGCGGAAAATCAGCGCCAAAAGTCATGTGACAGCGGTACGATTGTGCCAAAAGTCACGTGACAGTTTTTCGTAGCAGTAACATTGTTTTTTTGTACTTGAAGGTTCTGTTTTTGTACTCGAAGGATATTTTTTTGTACTTAAAAGATTTTAGTTTGTACTTGAATGATTTTTTTTTTGTAATTGAAGAAATATGTTCTTTTGTATGTGTAAAACATGCTGTATTTGTTTCTGAAGTAGGATGTATTTGTTTGATAGTTAAGTTTCTTATTTGCAAACCACACTGAGTTTGTTTGTGAATCTTTGGGCGTGAGTAAAACATGTTTTGTGTGTTTGTGAGGTTTTGGCATGATTTTAACTCCATAAATTAAGAGTGTGGGTAGGATTTGACTAAGTCATTCTCTTTGTTATTATTACAGGAGGGTACCTCCAAGTTTGCCACGTTGGAAATTAACCCCAAACGTGCTCAGAGGAGACACCAGCAGCAGAGAGACCTGGTGAGTCCACAGACCAAAACAAAGGAACTGCTTCTTTTAATCAGTCTGATGTCATATATGAAAGATGTATTTCATCACAGTGTTTTTGCTTCACATTGTTACACTCATATACACACAGTCTGGCACAGTCCTGGCTGCTGCCATGAAACAGTGAGCAGTGAACAGCATAATTCTTGCGCCACCTATTGGCAAAAGGTGGTATTGCATCTCTTCCAGTCATAATAGGAAGAAACCATCCTGCTAAACATGACTTCTGTCTGATGCATTTCTGTGCCTCTCTAACATGAATGATCAGATCTTGAACACAGTGTTTTTGTTTGTGAATGGCTGTTTGCACTGATGTGCCTCTTTGTCCCTCTGTTAACAGGGAGTGATGCAGGGGACAATTCCTTACCTGGGGACCTTTCTGACTGATCTGGTAATGATGGACACTGCCATGAAGGATTACACTGAGGTCAGAAACCTGTCATGTTTTTACTGTTGTTAGTCTTGTTTATCCTTTTCAGTAGGCTTTTTGTGTTTTCTTTTCCCCCTCACAAAAACTTTTTTTTCATCCTTTTCAGGGTGGTCTGATCAACTTCGAGAAAAGAAGAAAGGTGAATTAAACTACTTGTCTAGTTAAATTAAGCTGAAAAACCTAAAACAAAAGTAGATTTGATAACATATCTGTAGGTGTGATGAAAGATGCAAATTGACTTACAGAAATCTTCTTTGTGTTTAGAGCAGATTAAAACCAAATTTGGCAAATCAAAATAGGATACTGAAAGCCTTTTCTTTAACCATGTTCTGCTCTGCTGTCTGCCTGCAGGAGTTTGAGGTGATTGCTCAGATCAAACTGCTCCAGTTGGCCTCCAATAACTACAGTTTCACTCAGGACAGCCACTTCAGAGAGTGGTTTGCAGGCGTGGAGAAACTCAGCGAGGCAGAGAGGTAAGTCTTACTCGAACTGTTTGTCTAATTCTGTGATAACATTGTGTGTCCCTTTAGGTGAGCATATTAGGAACAAATTAGGACCAGGTAGAATTTATCTGTGTGGTGTGGAAGTTTTCTCATGGAATGGGAATGTGATGTGGAAGCTGGTTGTTATCCTTCACACTAACTGAATTTTACACTAAGGGAAAAATGTCCAGTAGATTCCCACTGGAAACATTTAAACAATAGAAAAATTATTCTTAGGATGGTTCCCTTTGGTAAATTTCTTATTCGTAAAAATAGGTATAGAAGTAAGACCTAATTCTGCTGTTTTTCGACATAGATTTGCCCTCATTAAATTCTTAATAATTCAGAGCAGATCCAGATTTAGTTTGTCTTACCTGCATCTCAAGTTTAGTTTGTGTTTTGTTGCTGACATTTTAGTACAGGATTTCTGGGCTCTGAAGTGGCAGGATGGCTGCAAATATGTCTTTTCCTTGAGATGAGTACAAATTTACATAGTCATCTGTCCTGACTCTCTGCTCCTGCAGCTACAACCTGTCCTGTGAGATCGAGCCTCTGTCAGAGTCAGCCAGCAACACGCTGAGAGCCAAGAAGAACGGAGGGATCATGAAACGCTGGAGCGAGTAAGTGACACTGTGGATCAGAGCTGAAGTGCAGTGCATGCTGCTGAGAGGGAGAGACAGACACATTTATTTATGACACATAAGCAGTGCCCGCTCGAATCATGACTTGCATTTTATTCACAACTTACAGCCAGCCAATAATCAAATGATTTTTTTCTCTTGTATAACGACTATTTAAAACTCTTCCTGTTATTAATTTAGTCGGCAGTTGACGGAGGCCAGCGGCAGCAGCGCCTCAAGCTCTCACTCCAAGTCCTTTGACCACTCGCACTACAGACCGTACCAAGGTGGAGGGGGTGACAGCGGCGACGCCCTCAGCGTTACCTCTGTCAGCTCCAGTGGTTCAGACCTGGAAGACGTGAATGCCAGCTTCCTCTCTGATTCTCCGGAGGGACATGAGAGAAAGGTAAAGAAGAAAGACGGGATAGAGAAGTCACTGCAAAACCTTACCTGTGTAAGAGAATTTTATATTCAATATCAGAAAATTTACTGGTGATTTTATGATGGACTGTGTGTTTGAAGGTAACCACAACCGTTTTTCACCTCTGCTGATGTTATCCACCTTTTCTTGCATCTTCATTCCATATTTAACTTGTGTGGTTCAATGTGGCTGCTGACTTCACCTCCTCACAGCCAGTTACTGTGTTTGCTTGTGTTGCATGTTGACACCTGTGTGACTGTTTGCTGATGGATTTGCTTTCCTTCACTCTTTCTTTGTAGACGTCAACTCCTTCAGTGAAACTTAGCGTCTCTGCTTTGGGGAGAGAAGCTCCAGCAGCAGATACGACGTCAACGGTAGCAATTTGACCTTTTCATTTTCCATGTTAATCCATGAAATTTGATAAGACTTGTTTATGTATACCATTATTACAAAATGTAAATGTTTATTAAATATAATTATATACGCTTGTATAATTATATAGTATTTCTTGGTCCACAGTTAAATATCTCAATGATTATTGGAAGGGTAGATAAATTGCCATGAAAGTTTTATAAACAAATTGCAAAATTTCCAATTATCCCCACACTGGAGTTCACTGGGCAGATCTTTCATGTTAGTATGCTAACTATGCTAAATGTTAGATAGTACTACAGGGTCAATGTCAAGTTTAAACTGTGATATGAAAGTACTAGAGTGTATTAAAGTCTTAATAAATGTCAAATATTTCAAGGAATTGTACTGTAGTCAGTTCTAAGATGTTACATGAAGCACCTTTAAACATGTTTACATGGTATAAGTATTGGTGCTGTTTGAAAAATGTCATTCTCCCCTCTCTCTCTCTTGTCCTCCTCTTCAGTTCTGGGAGTGCACCTCTCTGTCGTCGCTGGACACCTCCGGCACAGGCTCCAGCTCTGGCTCGGCCTCTGGCTCCAGCAGCGCCTCCTCCTCCTCCGTCTCCTGCTCCACCCCTCTGTCTGCCTCCCGCTCACATAAACGCTCAGTGTCTGCAGTGTCAAACTACTCAACTCTATCGCTGCCGCTGTACAACCAGCAGGTGGATGACTGCTGCATCATCAGGGTTAGCCTGGACGTGGAGAACGGCAACATGTACAAGAGCATCCTGGTCAGTGCTACCCATCTTGCCATATGAAAAGATAATAAGAACTCTCAAACCACAGTGTTCTAAACCCAATGGTTCTTCATTTGCGAAGCTTCAAGTTTCAAAAGCCTTGCTTCTGCATGTGGACAGCTGCAACTCAGCTTGTGAAAAAATTGCACGCTTGTGCACATTTGTTTTCAAATCAAAACATGAATGCAGAGTTTTCTGAGCAGAGTTCAAGTTATTTGAGGCAGACAGGTCAGATATTTGATTCATAAGACACTTCTGCTACAGGAATATAGCATAATCTGTTTTACATGAAATTTATGAGAGAGTTTTTCAGTCTTGCATGTTTTCTCTGATTTAAGAAAACATGGCAGATGAAAATTTATGTTTTTATCTCTTATAAACATGCGGATAATACTAATACAAAACAATGAACATGTTGCCATTATGAAAACTCAAACCTTGTATGGTAGATTACAGGTAATTTGGTTCAAACAATATTGATGTTTGTGCTTTGATGTTTGTCTCCTGATTCAGGTGACGAGTCAAGACAAAACTCCAGCTGTCATCAGGAAGGCCATGATCAAACACAACCTGGAGCGGGAGAAGACCGAGGACTACGAGCTGATGCAGAAAATCTCTGAGGACAAAGGTGAAAACTTAAGAGGGGAATCGCTGCTTATTTCAACAAAGATTTCACTCAGTAACTCTAGATTTATCATGAAACAACAGCAAAGTGTTTGAATTTCATCTGTAATTTCTTTTTTTTATTGTTGTAAAAATTTGATATTGAAGTTAACATAGAAAATTTAACAAAGATTTGAAAAGATATTGTTGTTAAGTTTTTTAGAATGTTTTTTACAGCCATGGCAGAGAGGAATCTGTCTGAAGCCACACTGGAAATACTGCTTCCCACTGCACAAAGAAGAGGGGACAGTAGTGCAGAGCTCTTCCTGTTTATTTGTTTTAAAAAAAAAATTATAGTGTATAGCAGTCAAACCATGTGGTTTGAGCCCTGGAAGTTTTTTTTATTTATTTTTGTACACACAAATCATGATCTTATAATTATTGTGTAATTACTTTATTATCTTATTCTGCAGATTAAACACAATGTTCTTATTGATTTGTCTCCATGTTTAAACATCACATCAAGGCTGAACATGAACCCAGTAGTTGATTTCTGAAGATTAAATCACAATTTTCTTTTTCTTTTTCTTTGAATTTATTAGAATTTCACTCCAACACAGAAGATTTCAACCAGATTTTATTTTTGACTCTCTACATATTGTTTCTTCTTTCTCTCCCTTCTCATTCTGTAGAGCTTCGGATCCCGGACAATGCCAACGTTTTCTATGCCATGAACTCCACTGCCAACTATGACTTTGTGCTGAAGAAGCGCGGCTTGACCCGCCCAGTGCGGGCCAAGAACGTGGCCAGTTCAACGCTGCCTCGCATGAAACAGAAGGGACTGAAGATCGCCAAAGGGATTTTCTGAGGAGATACCCACCACTTCCTGCCTCCCCTCCAATCCCATTAACCCTCTCTGGTCTCCACTCCTCAGAGGAAACATTTCTGTTCGGCTCTGAGTTTTGGTTTGGACAAAGACTGAAATGCCAGAGGAGATGAAATAAATGACCAAGCAACCTTTCTGTGGATTAGCAGAAAGAAGAGGAGCACCTTAGCACTTGGCAACAGCTGTCGAGTCATCGGGACCCTCCGAGTCTGTTAAAAGGCAGGAAGCGCCCAGATAGACACAGTTTCCCCAAGGCTGACAATAAAGGAGAACACGTTTGTGGAAAAGAACAAACAGCTGTGTTGGTGTTGGCACAGCTGCCCATTGACTGAACCAGTCGAGCTCTCAACTAGCCTCCACTGGCTTTGAAATTTCACATAATTGGTTGCGTCGGCTTGTGGGAATTTCCTGGTCCATTACTTTTTGTTTACAAGTGTTTACATCTTAACATCACACAGTCAGCGCTTAAGTTTTTTGTTCCAGGCCCTTAAGAGGGTTTTTATGCACCTTTGAAAAACAGTTTTTTAAAGCCCCGGACTCAGCAGCCTTCATCTCTGTATTTTACTCTTTGAGTCTTCATGCACGCCCCCTCCTGGCATGGAGTGTACATAAAATGAACAATGCGAAGCCACAGCGAATAAACACATTTGTTTGTCCTCATTTAAAGCAAATCAGGTGCTTTCTCATTCATTTCAGTGCTGGCAGTCTAAATGAGCCATGGAGGGAAACACAGTGTGACATCATGAACAGACTGTTTAGAGTTGAACAACCTTGACGGAGGGAGTACAAAGATGTTAATTTGCGTTCGCAAATTAGCTGACACCGCCACACAAAATAGCGTCAGTCGCTGCTGTACCTGATTTGGTCTAAATGACGTTCAACAGCTGGGTGTTCGAATGTGTTTCTATTTTTCAGGGAACCTTTGTTTTGATCAACTACCGCCTATACTGTCTCGCCTCGGGGTTCCTGATGTCGACAGTGTTTGTATGGCTGCAGCACTGAACGCTTGGTGCTCTGCTCCCTGACCCACGTCAGCATGTTGCCACCAGCGAAGCTGATGCGGAGGGACCTAAACTCTTAACTTCTGAACCTTGCCATGTTACAAAGAAAACAAAAAGGTCAAGTCTGAGTCAGATATGGAGACATGGTGTTAAAATCCAGTGGGCATAGCCATGAATCACATGCCACTTTTTTCCTCTTTTTTCAATGAATGGATTGTAACCACTCCATCATGAAAGGTGTGGCTGTCCTTTGATTGCACTTGACTGGAACAGGAAACTAAGAGGAGAACTTGAGAGCTGAGAACAAAAACAACTGAGTGTATATATTGATTAACACCAACTGTGCAGTATATTCTTTTGAAATGGACCATGGGATTTTGTTAATAGACTCTCACGATATCAACACTATCTTTCATTTTACTTTGTACTTTTTTTTTTGCATCTCTGCTCACATATGGTGCTGCTAATTATTCTTTTGAAGAGGTTGTATGAGCTGCACTATGTCTACTTCCTGACCGCCAGCTGCCATGTTGGAAGACAACAGGAACAAGTCTTCTGACCTGCTGACAAAGACATTTTAATGAATTAATCATTTTTTTATCAAGTAATTATTATTAAAAACATAATATATAATAAAAATAATAAATTTTCAGTGTTTAGTCAATCTTTATTATTTGGAAGGAAGCCCCAAAAAGCAGCTGACATGAAATTACATTTAGCATAAAAACTCTTGATATAAGATGTACTAAACCCTTGTATTCCCAAAAATTTGCAGTACAGAAAAAAAAATTAAGATTGAGTTGGAAAGAAAAGAACATAAAACAAAAAAAAGAATATTTTCAATAAAATTTCCAAGGTTTAATTCTGGCAGAAGAACAATATTCCAAATTTCCTGTAAAATCAAACTGACATTTTGGTTTAACAAGTACCATTGCAAGAGAAGAAGTGAAAGATTGTTGTCTCCTCCATCATGGTGGCTCATCCTTCATATCCATTAGTAACCACTTTGCAAATGTGCCATGACAGGCTTGTGTGTTACAGACACGCCCGATGAGTCTTGCTGAGTTATCCTGCAGGATGTTTTCTTGCCATGTCAGCTGTGGTTTTACGTGCCAGTGATGACAGCAGAGTCTTTCCTCTCTAAGCTGTCCTACAGAAAGTGAAGAAAAGACGGATTTCCTTTATTTCTAGATCTAAAGAATTTGTCAAAAATACAAAAAAGCCTCTTAAATCAGGCTACAAAATGCTGTTCATTATCTGTTTCTTTAAAGGAATAATCCAACCTAAAACAATTTAACACTGTTTTTTAAAAAAGCAGTTTTTGGTGATGTACTTTCCGTTCTTGGGGTCCAAATGTCTTTTTTTTAAGAGGACACAAAGTCATGTAATTCTTTAAGTGCTCCAGTTTCTCTGTTTTCACACAACACTCATTGCTAATGTAATGGTTTTAAAGTTTACTTTGAAAACTTGGTATTTTTGCACCTTTTTGCTCTTAAGATAAATACTGATGTCAAAAAAAGGTAAAACTATCTAAGTTATAATTGGCTTGAGTTGGAGTGTACACTTTCCCACAACCTCTAAGAAGCAGGACAGAGCTGCTGATGTTAGCTTACCTTCTGATAGCACACAGGAATGACTCTCTCTCACACACACAGTGGATCTACTAGTTTTGAATTCGACCTTTTTTTAATATAACCTGTAACCCCACAAGCAAACTTCCATGCCAAGTGCATGGGACGAGATGCATCATTGGTCCTATTTTAGTCAATGGTATGGGCCTTGAGGTCACTGTGATATAAACACTGCCCTCTGTGCTGAATTTTACCAGCAGACTGTGTTTATCTGGCGGCTACAGAAACTGTCAGATGATGTGCAGACCCCGCCTACTCTGTGCCTGACAGGTGAATGGTGGTGTGGAAATGGTGGAGGCTCTGTCAGTTCAATTGACAGCAAAACACTCACAAATTTGAAGTCATGTTGCATAGCCTAAATATTGGAAAGTATGTTCACCTTGAACACTTAATGACTGAATATCTGAGGTTGGAGTTTTCCTGAATTGTTCATATCACTGCAACAAAACACTAGAAACTCTTGGATTGCACTGCAACCATGTAATGCCTTTTTGTTGTTATTTTCAAATGCATGAAGTTCATGATTTTCTTAAAGATCAAGTGAATAAAACCATCCTCACTAAGATCAAAACAAAAACAAAACCCAGTGAGAGCAATATGGTTGTCGAGCAGAAGGAGGCATGTTGTCCCGCTGTTGTGGATGTTGTTTACTCCACTCTGCTGTTAAATCGTTTGCTGTTGAACACTGTGACCTTTGACCCTTTCACTCTGCTCTCTCTGCCTGTTGATCGGCTCGTCATGTCAAGCACTGCGAACATAAAAAAATAATAACGTCTCATATCCCCTTAATGTTGTTGTAGTTAACATCCACCTTTTGCTCATTTTGTTGACAAGCAGCAAAGGCAATAGGCTTGACTATAAATGTGCCAAAAATAATAAGAAAAGAGAGGAAAAGGCTGCTTTTGACAGATGTATCCTCTGCCTTTCACAGTGAAAAAAGACATTTGTTTGTTTACTGTTGTCACATTTTTCTTGAAAACAAAAAAGGGTGAGAACACTATGATGTCTGGACCCATTTCCCTGTGGAGAATTAGACTGTCGTCCAAAAAACTTGAAGCAGAGATGTTTGTCAGGAGCTGAAGATGAAGCTGTTGTAGAAATCCCGCTTTCATGAATTTATCTGCCTGTTTTTCATGTTTTAATTAATGTCCTATTTAATGACTGTCAGGATTAAACAACTGCCCAGTTTGCTATTATTTAATACTGTAGCATCTCTGCTATTGAAATTGCAGACTTCAACCTTAAAGAAGGTTTTTATTCCAGCCAAAGTCCATATCTGAAGATCCCTCACTAAAAAAGAAATTTATCAGCCAACCTCTGGTTGATTTACATAGAGGAAACAAACAATCTTACTCAGTTAATTAACAATGTTTAGGACCAAGTTAATAGAGTACAAAGGTGGTCAATAATTTGTTGAAATTTTGCCCCTGCAAACCTCAAGAAGACTTTTAGTATGTGAAAGACTTTTGTAAAAATGATGACTGATAAAATTTTACCGTATACATTTTCTCCCTCTGTTGCTTCACATTTTAATCTGGACCTTGAGATCTTTTGTTTTTCTTTTAGGCCAGGTTTTAAGGATTGGAGCCACTTTAAAACCACTCAATTTGTGGTTAAAACCCACTGACATCAGTGCAGTGTAGAGCCTTCTTAAGTTTTTTCCTACATTTCCAAACATGCCCCGAACATAGCATTTGCCCACCCTGTAGTGTGAGGTTGGAACAAAAACTTACTCATATTATTAGGCCTCGAATTAAAAATGTCTGCTCTGTTTTTCAATGAAACTTTATTTTACTGGTTAAACACAGTGATGGCTGTGGTTCTACAGCAGCTCCATCTCTAAGTGGTAGTGCTCTCTGAGAATGTAAACATTGTGCACGAGAAAATGAGTTTCCTCAATCAGCGAGTGTTTTAATGTGCCACTGAGGTTGATGTTGGACTGGTTTGTGTGTCGTCGTAGCCCGTGTTGACAATGACGTTCCTTTTGTGATTTGACCTGACCTGTGCAAGTATGAACAAAAAGGCTGTGTTTACAAGAACAAAAAAAAAAAACAACTAAAAACTGGAAACCAGCTGGTGTGGTGTTTTTTTAAAAATTTTCATTTAAATTTTATTTTTTGTGTTGTCCCTCTGAACTGTGCTCCAGTGCCATTTTCCATTTAAGCAAAAGGATTTCACAAATATTTCTAACTGCAGTCTGTTTTTTGTTTTACATTTCTTACTTTTCCCAAGAACACAATACCCATGTAGAATACAAAACTGTCTTTGATTATGTCTTTGTTTATTTATTGATTTGTATATAGAGATATTGTTTTACATTGTACATTCTCTTCTTCTTGGTTATAGATTAATATATTCATGTATATACAAATAAACATTAAGTTTATAAAAGTAAGAAGACTGTTCTCTATTTAGTTTTGCCTCCTTTGTGTGAATATCAAGGTACAGAGATGAGAATCTATCTATGCAGAATCAATGCACGAAACAACAACTGAGGTACATTGTACATTTGCATAAATGTAGATATTAGTCTCAAGCTTATTTGATGGAAGCACAAATAAATGTGAATGTTGTAAAGAAATACACACAGGAATTTTCTCTTTAAAAGTTAAAATGATGAAGAACTTTGTTCACCAAGGAAGAAATTTCAAGCATGGTAAATAAGATATACATTAACATCATTTTTACTTAAAAAACAATTGAAACTAAAGAAGTTAAAATGAACTCCAACAGAAGTTTTAAGAATAACACGACTTTCTAATTTGAGAGTAGAAAGTAAGTTAAAATTAATGGGATCAAATTACGTTTTTTAAAGTTAATTTAATAGATTAACTAAAGGTCTATTTGGTTTATCATTTATTTTGATGCGTACTGATACAGCAGCAAGTGAAGAATTTGTATAGTTGTGTTTCGTCATCTCATAGCGACGTCTCTTAGCGACAGGACGTTCTTGTCTTTGCGCGTGCGCAATTTAACAGCTTTGTTATTTCATTTCAGTATGGCGCTTAGCAAGACGTTTGGACAAAAACCGGTAAAATTTCAGCTCGAGGAGGATGGAGACTTTTATATGATCGGATCGGAGGTTAGTGTATCCTTTCCTAAAAGTTATTACTTGACTGATTTACTTATCTCACAGAGACTTATCGTTTAACCTCTCAGCCGGTCCGCTAGCACCTAGCCAGTTAGCTAACATGCTAGCATAGAGAGGGGGCAACGCACGAAGACTCTTTCATTTATTTCAAAATTTCTTGTTAATCTAACCAGAAATAGCACCGTAGAAAAAAACTTTTATCTGTTTGCAGATGTATCACAATTCGACCCGAAAACATCCGTCCTTTGTCAGAGGCTTTAAAGGTTTTCCTCGTCTGAGCTCGCTTACGTTAAACACTCAGCTAGCTATCACTGTTTATCCAGCGTGACACTCAGCAAACCAAAGCTGTTTCATTCAGCGTCACGTTAGATTAAATTTATGGTATAATGAAATCTTAAATACGCATTTTAATACGTTTAAAACCTGCCATTAGTGTTTGCCAAAAGAACATAGTTGCTCGTTTTCCAATATGCATGTCCTCTGTTATATTACAAGCACAGTTAACATTACCTCCATATGTTATATAAGACCCTACATCCTATGGTATTCCTATAAATAATTTCAAATTGAACTTAAGTTTACAGTTACAGAGATTACAGCAGTCATATGTTCTCTATATACAACTGATGCGCTACACTCACTAACAACTATCTCATAAACCACCAGTGATAACAGCGGAATATTACATGTATAGTAAAGCTAACGTAAAGCTAGTGCCGTTTTAAGACAAATCGATCCAGATTAACGTGAAATGGAGTTAATGTAAGAATCGCAACTAATTACCATTATCGAATAATCTGCCTAAAATGATCTTTTCCAACCAACCATTTTTTGGTGTAAGAAATGGCAATAATATTTAGAAATGTCAGAAAAATTTAAATGTCCTTGGTAGTTTCCCCTTATACACCTGTTAATTAATTTTTTTAATTTTTTGTAATCAACGGTCAAATCACCAAAAAATTAATTGTCACACATAAGTAGAGTCTGAAACAAAATACCATAATACTTATTTGATCTATGATACAGAATCTTTGTGTGATACAATGATATGCTTACTTGATTCATGATTCCCTTTTGTTGTTATGTCTACTTGTGTGTTTGTGTTCAGGTGGGAAACTACCTCCGTATGTTTAGAGGCTCCCTGTACAAAAGATATCCGTCATTATGGAGAAAACTGGCATCAGTAGAAGAACGGAAGAAAATAGTCGAGTCATCACATGGTCAGTCGAGTGCAGTGAAAACACATGAAACAGCTGGGTTTAGCTGTGTCAAGCTTTGAATTACCATCACTGTCTCCCTTCTCTGATATGAGAGGCTGATTTATGTAAAAAATTCCAGACTACAGATTTAAATAGAAGAAATTAAGAGACATCTGTCAGTCAAATACATTTATTATTAAATCCATGTACTATTTTTCTAAAGTTGTGATGAGAATATACAGATAAACACAATGGTGACCATTAAAATGGCTGGTCGTCTCGGCTACTCATTTTCAGTGTCAGTTTTTCCTTTTGTGTTGATGTCATTTGTTGCTCTTTCGTTTAGATCACGGCTACACTCAACTGGCCACTAGTGTGACCCTGCTAAAGGCCTCAGAGGTTGAGGAGATCCTTGAAGGAAATGATGAGAAGTACAAGGCTGTCTCCATCAGCACTGAGCCCCCTGCCTACCTCAGGTACCTCCACTGCAGCCACCTCTGTAAAGATTATTCAGATTGGACATAGCAATTTCAATAACAAATTACACTGGAAAGGAGATGAGACTCTGGATTGGGTTTCTTGTAACATCCAGGTAAAAACGTGACGTATCAGAAAACAAATAGGAAGGAAAACTTGTCCACTGGCAATGGGAAAGGATGTATTGTCAAATTTTAGCAAGGTGACCCACGTTTACTTAAATTACATATATTACAGATATAGGAGTATTGTCCCTTTCTCAAGTTGGCATGCCATTAAAAAAGTTCCCAGGATCACGCATAGCTCATCAAAAAGAGGAGATTTTTAAAGATATGCATTTCAGTATTAACAAAAAGTCATTTGTTAAGTCACAATGCCTCAAACCTATAATGGTTAACAGTAGAGAATAAAACTTGGAGCCTGCCGGAAGTGCACAGACTGCAGCATGACTTGGCCAGTTTGGAAATTGGAAATCCTTCAGCAATGATTGCACTAACCCTTCTCCTAAATCTGTCCCAGCAGAGTCAAACCCAGCCATTTTTATTACCAAAGACAGTGCTGAGTGACTTCATTGAGTTCATTTAAGATGGAATTTGAAAAAACAAACAAACTTTGTTTTGTATGATTTCACATATCTTTGTCTTGATCTGTCACCAGGGAACAGAAGGCAAAGAGGAACAGTCAGTGGGTTCCCACACTGCCCAACAGTTCCCACCACCTGGATGCTGTGCCCTGCTCCACCACCATTAACCGCAGCCGACTGGGCCGCGACAAAAAGAGGACCTTTCCACTGTGGTGAGCAACAGGAAGCATAATCTCCTCATCAATCAATAATTAACATTTCCTTGTGTTACCAATGCAAAATAATTAACTCCGTTACAAGCTGTAAATTGAGATTTGAGACCCTATTAAAACAACATAGCTTTATTTTATTAGTGCAGCTTGACTGAGTGAGTGCAGTGTATGGTGGGTAAGTTATGGTCCTGTGTGTTTGTGTTGCCTAGCTTTGATGACCACGATCCAGCGGTGATCCATGAAAACGCCACTCAGTCAGAAGTTCTGGTTCCAATCCGTCTTGACATGGAGATTGAGGGACAGAAGCTCAGAGATGCTTTCACCTGGAATATGAATGGTAACATCCCATCATAACTTTCTCCAAGCTATGTAAAGTATGGTGACATAGCAAAGACTCCTTGGCATTAAAAAAAGAATACAAAGCATCAATTCTGGCAAATTTATCCTGAAATTTTAAGAGAAGCTGATGACTCCTGAGATGTTCGCTGAGATCCTTTGTGATGACCTGGACCTCAACCCACTGGCCTTCGTCCCTGCCATTGCCTCCGCCATCCGACAGCAGATCGAGTCTTATCCCACAGACAGCATCCTTGAGGACCAGGCAGACCAGAGGGTCATCATCAAGGTGACTCCCTATAATGCCAGTAGATCATATTGAGTATATTTAAAGTGTCATGTTGTCATCCTTTGGAGTAATACTCGTAGTGCTGACAATTTATTCATCAACTCTAATTGTTTTTTGTTTTTGTGTTCCAGTTGAACATTCACGTCGGGAACATCTCTCTAGTGGACCAGTTTGAGTGGGACATGTCTGAGAGGGAGAACTCTCCGGAGAAGTTTGCTCTGAAGCTCTGCTCTGAGCTCGGCCTGGGTGGGGAGTTTGTCACCACCATCGCCTACAGCATCCGTGGTCAGCTGAGCTGGCACCAGAGGACGTACGCCTTCAGGTACTGTTGTACCAACACACACTGCAAAATGTGTGATTGAAAGTTTGTGTTGGAACAGTTTCTCTCCCTGCTGCCCCACATACACAAGTGTGAAATAGAAAATAGTCCCTTTCCTGAATTTGAATTTTTTTAAGGGAGATGCAGGAATAGTGTGTCCTGTTACATCTGTGTTGTTGCAAATTCCGTCACCATGGTGATGTTGCTGTGATCTTAGACCCACTCTCTCTGCAGGCTTCTTGTCAAGTCCAGCCCCTGATGCCTGTTATTGCTTTTCAGAGTCTTAACTATACCCGCAGATCTCTGTTTTCTGATGTGTGTTTAAAGTTCATAAGGTCCAGACTGAACTAGGTTAAGTAAAGTTCATGTTAGCAACTCTGATGTTTCTTTTTTGGGTGAAATGTGAAATAAGAAATATTTCAAAACCCAGACAAAAGCCATGATTCTTATCACAATAAGACATCTGCTGCATGAGAGCTACCTTAATATGAGTCCAGCTCTGTTATTTCTGTTTTTTGTTTTTTTTTTGTACATGTGTTTTCTCATTTATTTATGTTTTAATGAATCTGGTGATGTTTCCTAAAATGTCTTGTCACCAAAGTAAAAACTTGGGTTTTGGTCATAATCCTGTTTTTGCTCCTTTGCAGGCCATCAAAAGTGCAAAAATGTCTAAGTTAAATGTCATTGTATTCATCATAACAAACATGTCTGGTGTGCATCTTTGAACCTCAAGCACATTTTTGCATATTTCAGGATCTACTTAAGCTTCCGGGAAGGGAAACATCTTATTTGAATTTGTTGAAAGGAAAAGTCTTAAACTAAAACCTGCAGCTGCAGTGAAAAACAATCCTGGACGCTCCAGTGAGACTGAAGCCCAGTCAGACTGACGTGTTTTTGTTCTTATATCTGGTTTTCTGCAGTGAAAACCCCCTACCTACAGTGGAGATAGCCATTAGGAACACAGGTGATGCTGACCAGTGGTGCCCCCTGCTGGAGACCCTGACAGATGCAGAGATGGAGAAGAAGATCAGAGACCAGGACAGAAACACAAGGTGAGTGTCTGCTGGATGTCAGATAGACTTCCATAGTAGAGCCAGCTGCTTTGTTAGTCAGCAGTTTGCTTCGTCAGTTCTGCTTTTATATCTAGCTTTGTCCTCAGCGTAAGACTTTTACCTCATTCTGACTTTTTATCAGATTAATAAATTAAACAGAATAAACATAAAAATCTGTACAATTGCATTATTCTATGCATGTTTAGGTCATAAATCTATTTGGATGCAGTGATAATTTTCTGATTATGGGATAATTTTATTTCATTATATTTTATTGATAATTTAACACAATTATTAACTGATTTATTGAAATTTTGGTCAACATAATAACCTGTAACGAAAAGCCTGAACTCGAAGACATGTTACATTTGAGGAAAATTTCATTGCAGCTTTAAAAAATTTTCAGCAGTGTTCTAAACATGTGCAAGTTATTAAAATAGATTAATCCACAATGAAAATTATTGATTCACAATATGATGTTTGGTGTGTGTCTGAAACCATAGATCAGTTTGTCTCACTTCTGTTATTTTTTGAGGTGTTATCTGTTCTTGTTTGCTTCGCAGGCGAATGAGGCGACTGGCTAACACAGCACCTGCATGGTAGATGAAGTAGCATCAGCACCCCCTACAGGAACAGTGCTCATCTGATCGAAGTGTGATACCGTTACGGTTTGCAGCATCAGCAACGAAGATGTCCTAATGTCCCCCCCCCCCATCAAGTGCTGGATGTCTTTTCTGCTCTGTCGGGTTCTCAGTCAGCTGTTCACCATGTTTATTTTGATTATTATTATTAATATTATGTTCTGTTTGGAAAAGCCCCTGATAGAAAATGTCCCTCCCTCGTGTTTCCCCTTTCAGCTCTCAGCGTAGAGAGGCTGCTCTCTCACTATGACCACTGACTCTCTTTACCTGACCACAGAGGGAGAAAAAACCACACAACCAGTCTCAGATAATATATTATGTTGTATTTGTTGTCTTTTTGTACATTTTAATAATTCTTACAAAATTAAAAAAAAAGTGAAGAAGCTCGATTTCTTTGTCTGGTTATATTGCTTATCATAAAAATTTAACTAGAGCAAATGTGCCATGGCTCAGATTAAGACCGATATATAAAAGTTGACTGATTCTATCGTTGTATTTTTATACACTTCTTTGTGCAAGTGTTTAGTTTTAGGGCTGACCAGTTTGCAATTCAGAGTTTGGATTTGAAGATTGCGATTATGAAATCTGTAGATGGTAATTTTTTTTTAAGTTCAACTTATGACTTTGAAGTCTTACTGAGCTGTAACAAGTGACTATTTCAAGATTTCCATCCACCCAGCTGTAGCAATGCTACAGTGGGCAAAACCTCAGAATATAAATCATAGCTATTGCCTGGTTAATGTGCTCTCTCTATTTGCAGGTGTTTGTA